>APFE030026418.1:0-11664 GCA_000404065.3 Pinus taeda
GGCAGGGTGGTTACGAGGTCCCTAGAAGTGGAGTAAACAGATTGTAATTTGGGTATTTTTTCTAATTGCAAATAGGAACATAGAAGTGATGACTTTGAATTTTTCTTGGTTTTATATATAGTATTAGGTTTTTTCTCATCCTTTCCGTGAATGGCATGGGTGAATTTTATCTTACATCCACTAGATTATCGATATGTAATTTCGGTAATTTTGATTTCAAAAGATATTTTAAAGAAATGCAATGATTTCATTTGTGTATTCAATAAACATAAGATTTTATAATTAAGTAAAATATTTGCCATGCCTGGTGAGAGATTTTTCCAAAAAATTATATTACATATCATATTTTTGATAAAATTGCCTTCCATTTTTCCTATATACCATGGAGATTCACCCATTTATTATACATGTAAATTTATGGGGGGTTCTTAAAATTTTCCCTGCTCATGATGATTCACATATTGATACTAATGTGCAGACAAAGGAAACACTTTGGAATCGGATTGGTAAGAAATGGCTAGAGTTATTTTCCAATTAAGGTTGCATGTATATTGATGCATCTATTTGCATTTCTTTGTTGATGAGATTCAAGTTGCAGGACTTCACCAAGAAGGTGAATGGGAGAAGTTGAGTAGGAGACTGTCTTTGTTGCTGCAACACTATATTTCATTTCAGCTTCAAACGTATGGTGTGCTTAAGTGAAAGTTGAAGGATGAAATGCATGCATAAGCATGATGTGCATGAACACAAGGATGTTGATGTTTTCCTAGTATTTGAACATGTATGTTTAATTAACTTAAAGGGTTGATTGCTTTGCTGTAAACATGCATGTAATGCTATATTAACTTGGAAAAAGTTGATTTGGTCTCCAATATGGAGGTAATAATGAAGTGTTTCATCTTTTGAAAAAGAGTCCAAATGGTCTTTTTCTACATGCTTGACTTGAAGGTCATTTTCTTAAAGTCATATTTTGTGGGCTTGTTACCTAGTCCATCATTTGTATGCAAATGTAAGGCATGGAGGTGTTCACAAGATGTGAAATCTGTTCTTTTATTGAAGCAAGAGTTTAGGCCATCTAGTTGTTGTCTGTATTCTTGTTGTTGTTAACAATTGTTGGTGACAGCGTGTCGAACGAGTACAAATGAAACTTTTGTGGATCGGATGTACTTCACATTTGTTTGAGCCACCTTGGATCAATGATCAAGGCAAAGAAGCTCAAACTACCTTCTAAAACCATTTCAGCAAGAGTTTTATAGGAAGGCAAGGAGGAAGATTGTTCTTCCTAGGGAGACCAGCCCATCCAAGAAGGGAAGTGGTCAGAAACTTTGGTTAGAGGCACTATGCAAGGCAAGTGTAGGGAGGCTGAAAGAAGAGGATGAGTCACTCTCATTTACTGTTCTGATCAGTATATCAATCTTTTGGAGACCAAAAGTTCTTTTAGTGGGAAGGCGTGATCCAAAATGGATTTTGGATAAACTCCTAAGTCTAAGTGTTCCTCACAGAGGAAAAATGAAAGTCCAAGGAAGTTCCTAGAACTAGCCCCATTGCAGAGATCGTCTCATTCTGAATCTACTGCAACTTGAAAGGGAAAAGATGGACTTAGGATGCGGAAGTTATCATAAAATGAAGCCGCCCTTTATCCTTTGGAAAAAGGGGGAAAATATCCTAAAAATGGGTCCTAAAAACCCTCTAAGCCTTCAAAATCCAAAAACTAGTGCAAAAGAAAACCTTCACAAAATGGCAGAAAACCCTATGAGGAGGCAAAAACATGAAGAAATAGCGGAAAACAGGCCTATCGGAGGTCAAACCAACTTTGCACAGGAGTCATCAGATCTGGCCGATCAACGGTCCATATCCGATTGGCACATCGCAATCGACAGTGACAGGCGGAGTCTATTGGAGGCAGACATGTGATAAGACCAGGCCGATGCGATGGTGCGATCGTTGAAATCAGCAGATCGGAATCAACGATGGCATGGGGCTTAAGGCGGGATCTTAGGTCTATGCGATATGCAATTGCGATCGACCACATTGTAATATCACATCAGAGCTACACAAAGGATCAGGGCCAATACAAATATGGCTTGCGACAACCTGACCCGATAGCGTTCTAGGCGATATTTTATATATTTTGAAATCTGGAAAATGACATTTTCCTTTGTATTTCGCATTTCCACCAAATAAAGGAATTGCAAAGTAAACTAGACCCGAAAGGGTTTATGAATGCATATGTGTAACATTTCAAGTCCGCCATAAAGCCATTTTGCAAGATTTTCAATGTTTTAATGTATTTTCCAAATACAAAGGGAAACCATGAAACGAGCGGGATTTCGGGTGGGCCATAGGCGATAAGTGGTTTTTGCTGGGCTCCGTCGAGCCCATACACTGGTTGCGACGTGGCTAGGCACCGGAGAGAGGAAACCACCCTTTTCGAGCAGTTAACCCCCATACGCATGAGCCCTGAAATGGATCTCAACCTTTGGATCAAGATCACTCAGATCAATGGTGGAGATGCGATAATGAATTAAAAGGTGGACCCAGTGGAATATAGGGTGGAATTCATAATATTTGAAGTCCGATGAATAGTGATTGGTAGATTTTTCCTGTGTTTTACAGTGTATCTTTGTGTAAATAGAAAACACTATTTTTTGGGGATTTCAAAGGCCCGATGGTCCCTTTCGTTGCAGAACAGGTGGCCACCTCCCTTGAAGATGTTATGCCATGATTGCTAACACTCAGAAGGGGGATTCAAGCAGACAGAGGCCGAGAGCCAGAGAGCTTGAGAAGAGGAAATGAACAGACAACGCCGATTGGCTTTAAAGTCATAGAATGATAGAGATAAAGAGAGTTGTTGCTAAAACAAAGAATAAGGAGGTAGCGCAGAAGCAAAAAAAGAGCCAGAGAGAGCGAAAGCTAATGTGCAGAGAAGTTGAGGGAGTCTTTGGATTCACTTGGAGGTCAAGTGGAAAACTAGAGAGCTGAAGGTTGCAAAAAAGCAAGAGGCAGAGCTGAGAGCCAGAAATATGAGAAATTCAAGAGCTAGGGAGAGATGGTGTTCTGAGCCCATTGTTCTTGTGTAAAACAGTGGAGTTGAGCCAAAGAGCTTGTAAAAGGACTTTGCCATAATCCCAGAGAGCCTAATCGATTTGACTAAAGCTCAAGGAGATGTAGCCCAAGAGTTTTGGGTGAACTCCATATTAAGTTGTTGTCCTATGTGTCTATTATTTGCTACATTGTTTGCACTATTACATGTATTTACATATCAGCACAAACAACAGATTTTAAAGCACATAAACAATTAAAATAACCATAAGCATACACCTTATTTTCAAGCACAAATTTAATTCCACATTGGTTAATCATAAAGACTTGGGAATATTTAAGCTTTGGAAGTGGGAGAGGTTCTTGTAAGTTAAACAAGAAGCCTAAGTGCCCCATTTTCAGATCACCACAATCCCCATAGGAATATGTTCCCCCCATCCTTCATCTATGTTCTCACATTATTGCAAGATACATGCTATTTCATGCACTTCAACTCACATACTTTGTTATGACAAGTTGAGCCTATTAGATAGTCTTCATTTTCATTAGAACATCAACTTTCTCATGCCATGTATGACTCCATGCATTATGGATACCCATTTCAAATAAGTTCCATTTTCTTACATTGTTGTTTATGTATCCTATGCTAATATACCCCATCACGTTTAGTCACATAATGATCCTATCATGACAACTGCACCTATGTTTCTAATGCATTCTTCCTTGGCACTCCAATATGCAAAGATTAAATGAATAACCACTAACACTACTACACTCCTACTATATCACAACTAAAAGGTTGTGCACACCACTAAAGATCGATGAACTTACAAAAGATAGAGAACTTTGGTTTTAGCGAGAATAATACTGTATCTTAATGGTACTAAATTCTTACGTCAAGTTTTGAAGTTGCAACAGTGCCTAAAGACTCCAAAAACACATTATGAGATCATAAATCAATATGTGGATATGAGATAACACGTCAATATGTGGATAGAAATCATCATACAAAATACTAAAAATATGAGAATAATTCATCCTTCTCTCTAAACTTATGTGTATCCTATGGATTATAATAATTTTAAGGTTACAAAGAGCTTGCAATGCACTCTGTGAAAGCATGAGTATTAATATGAATTGGAGTTTAGGATACTTCAATGTAGTCCAAAGGGTGTATTATTGCCAAAATTTTGAAAGGAAATGTTTTTCCTAACATGGACATGTATCCATTCCTAGGTGTTCAAAAAAAAAAATTATTTTTCAACATCTTTCATGGATTTCCATGCCAAGCTTTATGGCTCCATCCTTGGCACAATGAGCTTATGAAGGAACCTAGTAATAATTGTAATAAGACCAACAAACCAACATAGTTCCATGCACACATGTCATCTAATGAAATTATATCCAAACATTCACATCAAACACCAAGATCCGCATCTTCACAACAATCTCATCCCATGTTAGAATCATGTATGCTATCTAGGTGAAAGCATGGAGCTAGGTTACACTTTTTGGCCAGAGAGGATGCGCTTGGGTAGAAAAATTATGGCTCAATCAAGCCATTTCAGCGCTCGATCAAAACTTTTTAAAGCACTTGATTGAGCTTTATGTCTTGATTGAGCCTAAAGCTCCATTGAACCTTTAATCTACAACATTCAAAATTTATGTAAATATCAATAATGATATGTGAATTTTAAAATTTTAAGTAGTTGATAGTTTAAAAAAAATATTATTAATTATATTTGAATAGGTAATTAATAATGGTGTGGATTAAATTCTCATTTCATTTCTATTGTTTTTGTGTATAAATTTGAAAAAATATTATATCCCACTTGCAATTGAAATTGTAATATTATTCAGGGGAGGCGATTTTTGAACTAGGGTTACAGGTTTGCAGAATTGTTCTCCATGGAGGGAAGCAAAGGAGGGAGCTCCACTCCCTCCTACAAACAGGCAATGACCAGCAGAGGTAAAAAACCGATTGAAGAAAATAGAGGTCGTTCATATGTAAGGCAAATAAATAGAGAAGAGGAGCAGGATGGATCTAAATCGATGGAGAACAATAACACCACAGAAAGCAAGGAAGAGGACAAGGAACAGAGGACAAAAGACAAAGCACAAAAGGAACAATGCAAGCCCAAAACTACAATCAAGCCCAGAGTAGTTTTGACTAATCCTGCTCTGCAGGTGCATAGGGACCATATGCAGATTTATGCAATCATTTGTAAATTCATGGGCTTATGGCCCACTGAAAAAGCTTTACAAACATGGATTAAATACCACTGGAAACTAAAAGGAAGCATAGAACTACATATGGGGTCAAAGGGATTCTTTATAGTTGTTTTTGCTAAGGACATAGTGTTTGAAGGAGGGCCCTACTTTTATGCAGCAACAAGCCTGTACATGCGACCATGGGTTATGAATTTTGTCCCAGAACGACAAACCTTTACCTCGGTACCAGTGTGGGTCAGACTCTACTCTCTACCTTTGGATTACTAGCAACTGGAAACCTTATCTACCATAGGAAACAAGCTAGGATGTTTTGTCAAAGCCTCTGAGGCAACCAGAAAAGGAAAATACACATCCTTTGCAAGAATATGTGTGGAAATGGATCTTTCGAGAGCGTTTTCGGATGAGGTAATCTCGGAAGTGTATGATGAAGAATGGGTGCGAACAGTGGATTATGAGCACATCCCATTCAAATGTCGTAAATGCCATGAGCATGGGCACCTATTCAGAGATTTCCCTCTCAGTAAAACAGAAAACAAGGGTAAAGCAAACACCATGAAAGATTCTAAAAGCTTTCAAAAGGTGGTCCAGAAAGGAAAGGGAAGCAAAAGGGGATCGAAGCAACTTCAATTAGAAAAGCAACAAGCCAATCAAAATAGGTTTCAAGCCCTAGAAGAGGAGGATGTGATAATGGAAGCAGACTAGGTCAAGGGAGACAGTTCAGTGGAGGAGGGGAATGAAGTAAATGATGAGCAAACCCAAAACAACAATAAACAAAAAGGAGAAATGATGAGTGACGTAGAACTGGAGATGGACTAGGAAATGACCCAGAGTGAGATGGAAATGGAGGACAACGAACTACATGAGATTCTTGAAAAATAGAATCTAGATCTAGAAGGATTCTTGAAACAAGGAACCAGGGAGGGAGTGGATTCATTACCTCCAGAAGAGTTCCATAGAGTTCAACAACTGTTTTTATGGAAAAATCAGACCAAAGGGTTGGAAAAGCAAGGGAAAAATGAAAGACAGGGTAGTGAAGGGGTGAAAGCCATGAAAACCACCCCAAGATTAGCACCCAGAATCCCAGGAAAGAAACGAGGCTAGAAAAAGAAAAACGAACTGTTGATGTAATGTGGAAAGCTAATGATAGACTCAGGTAATATGAAAGATCTATCCAGTTACTCCTTTACAAATATTTGATAATGAAGTTCACTTCTTGGAATATAATAGGTCTAGACAATAGAAAAAAACAAATATTACTTAGTAATAAGATGAAACAAGCATTTCTGGATGTGATCTTCATCCAGGAAACAAAATGTTCCATGCAAAAAATAAAAGAGATTCACAGCAAATGGCTCAATAAATTTGAGTTTCTGGAAGTCAAAGTAGAGAATATAGCTGGAAGAATTCTCACGCTTTGGAACCCCCACAAAATTGACATCATAGATGCAGAGGCATCTAGAGACTATATATCATTGGTCATTCAACCAGTGGGAGATAAAGAAATATACTTGGTCATGAATGTGTTCGCCCCCCAAAGATTGGATGGTAAACTCAAGCTTCTAGACTCCCTGCAGGATCTTAGAGAAAGACATGCAAGAATCCCTTGGATCTTAGGGGGTGATTTCAACATGATCAAATCGCTATTGGAGAAAAAAGGGGGTACCAGAGTTCTAAACAAGGACTCTTGTGCATTTCAATCCTTCATAGACAACATGAAGCTAGTGGATATTGTAATGAACAATGGTACCTATACTTGGAAGAATAAAAGAGGAGGAGTTTCTCAGGTGGCATCCAAATTAGATAGATTCATAATCTCAGAAGAGCTTATGATCAAGGTTAAGGGCATAGTTGCAAGAGTTAACCCCTTTGGAGGCTCTAATAATTGGTCGGTGCAACTGGAAATTTAGGGCATTAGTACTCCCAGGAATCGACCTTTCAGATTTGAAAACATCTGGCTCTCCCACCCAGATTTCTGTAATAACATTGCCATCTGGTGGGCTAAAGATCTGAATATTTAGGGCACAAGAATGTTCCTTCTTCAAAAAAGACTCAAACATATCAAACTCCAACTCAAGGAGTGGAACTAGACGAAATTTGGCAACATTTTTGAAGCAAAAAAAACAGATGAAGGAAAAATGCAAGAGCTCAACCAAACCCTTATCATGGAGGGTTTTAATAAAGATAGAAATGATCAGGCAACTCTATATCATCAAGAATGGGAGAACTTATGTAAACAAGAGGAAATTTTTTGGCGACAAAAATCCAGAGTTAAATGGCTAAAATAAGGAGAACGGAATACTAAATTCTTCCACAGATCCACTATGGCGAACAGAGGTCACAACATAATTGCTTCGATTAAGGACAACGAAGGTAACCTGCTCAACTCTCATGATGAAATAGAAGAAGTACTGGTCCAACACTTTTGGGGTATTGCACAAGAAACCAGCTCAGATAGAGATCAATACATCGGGATTATTTCAAGACATATACCTAGGCTGGTTTCCAGAGAAGACAACTTCAACCTCAATAGACCAGTATTGGAAGAGGAGGGCAGTGAGGTCCTAAAAGAAATGCAAAATGGTAAAGCACCAGGCCCATATGGATTTAATGTGGATTTCTTTAAAGCTTGCTGGAACACAGTGAAGCAGGACATTCTGGACATAGTGGAAGACTCCAGGAGGGTCAAAACTATATTGAAGGCTCTTAATACCACCTTTATATCCCTCATCCCTAAACAAGATGTGGTTCAAACTCCTGACAGGTTTAGACCCATTGCCTTATGCAATGTGGTTTACAAGATAATATCCAAAGTTGTGGCCAATAGACTCAAACCTCTTCTTCCCACCCTAGTGTCAGTTGAACAGTCTGGATATGTGGAAGGAAGAAAAATCCTTGATAACATCATTCAAGCTCATGAGGTGGTACACTCATTGACAGTCAATAGGAAAGCAAGAATGATCATGCAATTGGATATAGAAAAAGCTTATGATAAGTTGAATTCGATCCATATTAGAAAAGTTGTAACAGCTTTTGGTTTTGATCATAACTAGATCAGATGGCTAATGGCCCTAGTTACTTCTCCCAGGTTTTCTATCCTTGTCAATGGTTCTCCCTCGGATACTTTTACTCCTTCAAGAGGCCTCAGGTAGGGAGATTCACTCTCTCCCTCTCTCTTCATACTCATGATGGAAGGACTGGGTCAAGCAATCAAGCATGCTAAATTAGTTGGGGAGGTCAAAGGTATCCAACTTTTGGAAGATGGCCAGGCCTTAACTCATCAGCGATTTGTTGATGATACCATGCTGCAGGGTACTCCCATGGTCAAAGAAGATCTAGCTTATAGACAAATCCTGAGAGACTTTGCTATGGCTTCAAGTATGGAAGTTAATCTCTCTAAATCTAAGTTTTTTTTCTTGAATACTCACATTGCTATTTAGAGAAATATTTCCAGAATTTTGGGCTTTCAAAGGAGTCCCTCCCTTCAAAATATTTGGGAGTTCCTCTTACAGCCAAGACTTTACATAAGAGCATCTAGGAGCCAGTGATTAATAAAATGCAAGATAAAATTAGGAAATGGACTACTAGATATTTAAACTTGGCTGGTAGGTTAGTGTTAACCAAGTCGATCCTACAATCAATCCTAGTCTTCATGTTATCTACTCTTCCAGCACCAAAAGGAGTCCTATAGCAACTCAAAACCATTAAAAGAGATTTTCTTTGGGGCAAGGGGGAAGAACAAAAGAAATGGGCCTTGGTAGCATGGGAAAAAATCTACAAACCTAAAATATTTGGTGGGCTTGGATTGGATGATCCTGAGATTCTTAGCAGGGTTTTAGGAGCTAAATTATGGTGGCGATGGGTTAAAGACCCAGAGGCTCAGTGGGCAATGATCTGGAAAGAAAAATATGGTAGCACTTGGCTAAACAACAATCTCATAAGAATGTCAGGACATAGAAAGGGCTCATACCTTTGGAATAAGGCTTGGGATAACAGGGAATTAGTCCAAGGAAACAACTTTTGGGAGATCAGAGATGGAAATCTAGCCCTATTCTGGGAGGATATATGACAACAAGAACCCATCTTGTTCAAAGATGTCTGGAGGGATCTCAAGGTTGAAACAGAAACCAAAGGGTTATCTAAAGTAAAAGAATTTTGGGTTCAAACCAACTATAATGGTAAATGGAGAACCTGGGGAAACTTGAATTTTAGGGAGGACAACCCCCTAAAAGTGAAAGCAGAGACTCTACAAAAAATGTTAGACCAAAGAAAGTTTCTAAAGTCAGAGGGGCGAGATCAGCTAAGATGGGGCTACAAGAATGAGGGAGCCTTTAAGCTCAAGAAAGCAAAACTCATTCTCCTTGACCTAAACACACAAGCTCCAGACAAGATATGGCTGGAACTATGGAGACACCATGGCTGGATGAAAATCAAACTTTTCATGTGGCGGGTTCAGCATAGGAAAATTCTAACCTGGGATAACATTAGGAAGAGGGGTATGTTGGGGCCTTCCAGATGTCAACTCTGTGAAGCTAAACAGGAAACTATGGAACACCTTCTCAACAACTGCATTTTCACCTCTAGTTTGTGGGATTCTTTTACCACCATTTTCTGCCAGATTGACAGAGACAAAAGGAATATCATCAACACCCTAAAGAATTGGAGAAGAAACTTTTTAGAGAATGAAGTTCTTGGCTTAGCATGGGCCATCTTTCCAAGTTTCATCATCTAGAATGTTTGGAAATAAAGGAACAACATAATCTTCAAGAATGAAAAAAGGCCACCCCAACACATTTTTAAGCTGATCTTAAAACAACTCAAAGAAACTGTTGGCACCATTGTGAGAAATCTTCCTAAGAACCCTCCTTCTGCGGCTGATTTGAGAATTCTCTGTGATTTAGGTTTGCAGGATCTTACTCCTCAGGGACTGGAAAGGAAATTAATCTCCATGGTGTTTGAACAAGATTTTTGGCATCCTCCCCCCAAAGGTTTTTTGAAATTCAACATTGATGGGGCTTCAAAAGGCAACCTGGGCATCGCTGGTTATGGAGGTATGTTAAGGGATGAGAAAGGAAGTGTCCTCTGCATCTTCCACATTCATTTAGGAAAAGAAACCAATAACATGGTAGAATTGATGGCTATGGAAAAATGTCTAGATCTCTTGAAACAGGAAAACCGACAAAATGTGATAGTTGAGGCTAATTCTGAGCTTATCATCAACTTGGTCAAAAGTATCAGCTGGGGTACTAAGCCAGAAAAAGTTTCGAAGAATTGGAGGCTGATCTAGGGCTTTCAATGGATTCAGATTCACCTCCAGAGTCTTTTTACAGTCAGTTTTAAACATGTTCAAAGGTTAGCGAATAAGATGGCAGATCTTCTAGCCAATCAAGGTGTTATCAACACACAGAATAGGATTTTGTTGAATTGGCAAGAGCTGTCTCCGAGCAGGATAAAAACAATATGTCATGAGAAGGCAGAAGAAGATAGAGTCATGTTTCGAAGGAGAGCCCAGGATACAAATCCCAGGTGATTTAGACTTTCCATTTTGTAGCCAACCGGCTGGCTTTGACTCTGAGAGGTTGGGAAGTTTGGGGGGAGTCTCTTCTTCCCTCAGTTCCATAAGAAAAAACACATCAAAAGACAATCTCGGTGGCCACAATACCATGAGGTTTCCATTTGGGTTCGAAATATCGGGTGGGGGATGGTTTTCCGGTGATCGTGGGCCTCGCAGGTAGAAAATAATTTTTCCTATTTTGAAGTGAACACATACAGAGTGCAACATGTGGCAGGGGGGTCGGTTTGAAAACCGCCCTTATTGCACACTATTGTTCGGTTATTTTGGTCGGTGCGATATGATCATCGGCCATTGGATCATCCGCAGCGGATCGACGGCCAGGAATGATTGTGCTAGTTGGTGATCGAGTTGGGTAAATGTCACACTTCTTACCGTTGCGAAATAGTCCTCAACCGTTGGATTATGTATGCTGGATCCACGATGAAGATCAAAGGTTCAGGTTGCTTGGTTGCAGGAAATGTCAAAGCCAGCTCAACTTTCCTGCAAATTGTTGGGACTCTTACTTTTGACTTCAGTTTAGTTCTTAGTTTTGGTTCCGCTTTCGGTTTCCTTTTTGTTCAGTCTTGTATAACTTTTTTTAATTTAGAAGTTGTGTTATGCCCATTTGCGGTTGGGTTTTCAGGTCCCTCCCTTGATCTACAACTCCTGATGGATTGTTGTAATTTATGATATTATTAATGAAATAGAAGGTCCTACTCTTGCTTAGCAAAAAAAAAAGGAAATTGTAATATTATTCTATTTATAATTTGGTAACTTTTCTTATAACTTATAGTTTTTAATACGATTTAAATTTTCGATGTTATAACTTAAATAATAAA
>APFE030026418.1:13659-44795 GCA_000404065.3 Pinus taeda
ATTTAGTTTGTTGTTTTATTTATTTATTTATTATAATTTGATTTATTTTTATTGAAAATTTCTACATAAAAAAGAAAACATAAAATGATTAAAGTATAAAATTATGTTATATTTACCCCGAATGCGGGTGCTGGCACGTCACAGGGGGTCGAGCCACATGCCCAGCATGTGCCGCCCCGTGCTAATAATAATGGTTAATGGGAATTCGCCGCCAAAGTTCAATATTCCGCAGCCCGAGCTCTGGGGATTCAATGCCGAGCAGAGTGAATAGATGGAGTTGCAGATTGCAGTTATTGCTCGCTTTCAACGAGGGAATGAGGCAGGATATCAAGGGGCAGATGAGCCGATGCGAGCTCATTGGCATGGTGAAGCTGGGGAGGTGCAGACGTGGAAGAATTCTAGGTGGGCGGTTATCCTACCACCTCGACAAGCAGTCTTGGCTTTCCGTCGCTGCAATTCAGGCACATGCCTTAGGTGGGAGCGGAAATTCAAGAGCATTCAAGGCAAACTGGTTATGAGGAGTAAAATTCCTCCCTCAGGCAAAGGTTGCTCAGAGGTTGTCACGCCTGAGTGGGACTTGTGGCGAGATCCGCCTTGTGTTTGGTCTCACAATTCACCTCAGGTTCACGAGGGAGATAGAGGGGTGTCCATGGCAAAGCTGCGGGAACGACAACCAAGCAGAAGAGGACCTGGGCGAGGTTCATCCTCTCGCCCACCGGCAGCGGATGAGCACCATCACTGTTGCTGCTGCTACTGCTACAAGTGGGCAAGGGCTACACCAATTCAAGCTGGGCAATTCATGGAGGTTGGCAGCTCAAGTGAAGGGGAGCCAGTTCTTCCAGCATTCGGCTCGGTTGTGTTCACCCTGGGCAGCTCAAAGGATAATGCAGGTATCAATGCTCATATTTCAGTTCTTTTTACTAAAGTTCCTGAAGGGAATGATGGCGGGAAGCCTCCAGGATCGGCGGAACCACCTCCATAGGGCACTGGGGAGGAGAGCCCTGTTCTGCAACCACCAATTGAGGTGGGCACCTCAGGGAAGGAGATTCTGCCCACCCCCTCGCATCCCCAGGCGCCGGAACCTCAGGGCACTGCAAAGGATCCATGGACCACCATGTGGGAAGGAGTCCCTGAGGGCCAGGAATGGAGCTATATCGTGGAAGATAAAAGTCTCTGCAACGACTGATCCTCCGACGCGCGCACCGGCACATACCTTTCTCTCTCAGCTCGGGTCCAGGATAAAGGTCTCTGCGGGTATTTGGGTTCTGGTCATCACTGTGTTTGTTCACTTGCAGTTTTTTATACTGTCTTGTTTATGTCGGTCTAGTTTACTCTCAGTTTTTAATACTGTCTTGTACAAGTCGGTCCACTGTAAGTTCTCTGATGGACACGGTCCACAGTCAGTTTTTGATGGAAGCCCCTGCGTGGGCCGTCATGTTCATGTTTAACTCAATGCGGTTCCATGTTCTATTGCTTGTCAAGTCATATTGGTTTCCAGCCTCAGTAAGTTTTTGGAGGAATTTTGGAAGTCCTGTAGGTGTTGCCCCTGCGAGGGAGCTTTTTGTTTCAAAGCTAAGTTGTCCAAGGTGCCACTGCTGGCCCTGGATGGCCTGTCTCCCTGCTTGTAAAGTTTACCTGTAAATATAATACAATAGACTAGCTAATTTTTTACCGAGAAAAAAATTATGTTATATTTAAAATCAAAACAATAAACAAATTAATTATTTTTAAGAATTTCAAAATTGAAAATAGTTCTATATATTATTATAATTATTTCCTTGGTCATATAAAATAAAATAATAATTTGGATTTATTAATTAAGGAAAATTATAGTTTGGAATATATTTAAATATTTATAAAAAAAAAAATTGTGGAATAAATAAATTTTATGATTTGGTTATAGACAAATATTGAGAGGCTCCTTTTTTTTAAAGATAATTATGATAGCTTGATCGAGCTTCTATTTAACCACGATTGAGAGTTTCTTAAACCCTCGATTAATCTATTTGAAATTTGAATTTCAAACACTCAATCAAGCGTTTTGAGCGCTTGATCGAGCTATTGAGGGCCTAAAAAATAGAGTTTTAGCTCCTCTTATGCAAATTTTTCGGCAACACCATTTTGTACCCTAGCGAACTCCAAGCAAAATTTGTCTTTAAGTGTCAGAGTTGATCATGTTGGATTCGGGAAGGAACCTTGTATCCAATGGCATATGAGTTTGACATTTTCACATTCATATGTTATTTTTTTATCTAATTTCTTTTAAACATGATGTTTGGATTTTTTCTTTTTACATTTTTAAAGAATATAAATCAATATCATAAGATATACACAATGAAAAAAATTCAAAAAATACCACTGCCTCTGTTTACAAGTCCTCTTCAAAAGGGTACTCTTAGTTTTTCAACGTATTTAAATAGTTGAAAAAAGCCTTACCAGAGCACATGTGTGTGCAAAATGCAATTGAAATATTACTTCGTCAACTTCGAAAAATACTATAAAATATAATTTTGCATTAAAAAAAATTAATACCAAAAAAACCTCTCTCCGTGTAGAGTATGCTCGTATATAAGCTTTTTTTTTAAATTACACATTTTAGACTAAGTTATGCTACGTGAATACACACAGACCTCTCAATATATTTGAAAATTTGCAAGGACAAACATTTCATTTAATGGAAATTTGACATATTATACGACACTAATATTTTTACAAAAAATATCATTAGGAAAATAACATAACTCTCCACAATTTATCTTTTTACTCCGAACAAAATTCACAGTGCTTATATGAATTTAGAAACTTGAAATTTCATCACCACATTTGGCCCAAAAGTGCAACCCATCTTCATGCTTTCACCCATCTACCTTTGTCATCATGTCCAAATGCTACACATTGATGAACTTGTTTGATTTAACACCCCTTCATTCTTCATACCCTTCATGTTTGGTACACACTAGATTTACACTTTCATTTGCCACCTTTTTGTCACATTCCAATGACTCATCCGTATTTAATGATGATATATTCATTTATTTAGCACCAATCAAGGGATAACAACCTCACACTACCACTTGTTCAATGATTAGTATAGAACATCCCCCACTTAAATCTATGGTTCCTTACCGCACCTCCCTACATGGATCAACTAGCCTCCCTAAAACATATTCCCTTAAACCCTACCCCTTCATCATCCTTCTAACTCCATGTTTTCCTCCCTTCACTCTGCCAGATAAAAAATGATCTCTATTTGTACCTCTATTAACATTGTCCTCTTCCTTCCCATTTCAATTATGATAACAATGTGCACTCCTTTCCCTAATGCACATTAATGTTAGATAATTCCCAACACTTTTATGTCACACACATGGAGAGTCCTAATACAAATGTGTGCCTAGAATAACCTAATTAACAACTCATTAAAAGAGGATCTAAAGGTTCTCTCTCATCACGCCCTAAAAAAACTAGAATTTAAGGTTTCCTAGCTTAGGATCATGTTTTCAAATGGTGTACAAAGTGACATACTAAGAGAAAACTTGAGATCTTATTGATGTTTCGTTGGGATTATTTTGATGGTTGGATGAGATTATCTTGGAGACAATACATGGAAAGATAACAAAACTTCTAAATAATTATAAATTATTAGGAAAATATAATTCAAATTTAAATAAGTAGTTAGGAAACTTGAAGATCGAGCTCAAAGAAGCACAAAATAGAGTGAAGAAGAAAATAACACATAACAAAGAACAATACCAAATTTTGAAAAAGAGTTGGTAGAGAAGAAGGTGTTGTCATAAATGGACACCTCATGCTGAGAAGTTAAATCTAAGCTACATAATCTGATTACATGCATCAAGCAACTTGAAGCATCCATTCCACCTATGGTAACAATGAACAATGTTTTGGATACATTTATGAAGTTTTGGGTTTTTGGATGAAGGCTACCACAATTGTAAAAACCCACACTTCCTTCAAAAACAACATCATACATAACTAGTTGACAACTTTTGTTAATGCATTAAAGGCCCCTTTGACTAGCACATCATTCTAACCAAATGCACTTAGATTAACTCAATTAAAATCACCAAAAATCAATGGTTGAGAGATATAAATGATTAGAATAAGAAAGGTTCATACATGTTAAGAGAATGTGAGTTCGTCTACACTAGTACCTTTAGTTGTTCTTGACCCATATTAAAGTTTGACAATTTTAGCAAAGTTGGATCACTTCTATGTCTTGCTAAGACAAAACAACTAGAAAAGGTGACCTACTAGGTCTTCCATCTCTTAACAATGACCTCTGATTTATAAGGCCAAATTCTAGATATAGCAAATATTGAGATGCAAAGGACATTTTGATCAATTATGTCAACCTCAACCAGCCCCATCATTCATCCATGATTGCATATCATAATAGTTGAAGCATCAATGTGCACCATCGAGTGGATTTTGATTAGTGTTGGATGCCTTGCACCCCAACAACCTCATAATCAACCCCACACACACATAACAAAGAATGAGATATATTTAGTTTTGCAGTTAATACAAAGCTCATTTCTAGAAGCCATCTCAAAATAGGAAATATTGCCTCATAGCCCTAATGGTTAGCTCCATCACATTGATCAATTTTGGGTCAAAGGTAGTTACCCCTATAGCATAAAAGTCGTAGCCTTGTAATTTTTAGGGATATTTTAGATTGCATTCATAATTTTGTTTGCAATTGAGTTCTTGCATTTAGTGAATAGTTAGTTATAAATTTGACTTTATACACCAATGCCTTTAGTGCTAGATGACTAAATATGAAGTCTACAACTTCCAACATAATTCAATAGTCTTCTACAACATTTTCACATGCTTTAGGGCAAAGCATTCTTTTAGTGATAAATAGTGTTGAGACATGATTATTTCTTGGGGTAAAATCCCATGACACACTTAGTTTATGTGTTATTCTAGAGTATTTTGATGTAAATAATGATAGGCTATGTATAGCTTACAACTAATGTATGTTGATTTTTTGTATTCTCACATGCTTGAGGACCACCTTATAGACTAAACAATGAACTGATATGAAAATGACCATGTATAAATAGATTATGATTTCAAAGGAAAAGGAAATTGAGTGAGATCCCTTGCATCATGGTGTAAAACGCTACACTGAAATGAAATCCTCATCGACTTATTTACAATAAGTGACAGTGGCATGTTTTGTGTTAATTTGGTTCCTTGATTGAGTTAGTGCAATTATTTGGTTGTTGTTCCAACCTAATCCACATATTTGATATTGTGATTTGCATATGCACATGTTAGTAGTTTATGTTCAAGTTACGTTATGTCCATTAAGAAGTGTAGATGGACCATATATGCTTTAGTTAAAATATACCAACATGACAACACCATGCCCTTTGTGGGATAGCCTTATCTCTCAAGGGTTCAAATGTGCTTTGAAAGGTATGAATATTGCTAGGATTTTTGTTTTTTCTTCATGGGATCATTGTATTACTAAGAGGTTTCTCAATGCTTCATTGCATATTGATATTACTAAATATGCTTCTATGCTTTGTGTAGTGTGAATATTCCTAAGCTTTCTTTTGTACCTCATGTGGTATGAATATCACTAAGGAGTGTTGTTGTGATTTATAATGTATTGATATTACTTAGGGGTGTTCCTGTGCTTTGTAGGATGCTCATGTCACTCAAGGGTATTTTTTTGCTTTGTGGGATACCCATATTTCTCAAGGGAGCTTTAATGCTTTATGGGGTACTCATATCAATTAAGGGTGCTCATGTGCTTTGTATGAAACTCATATCACTCAAGGGTAGTTTTGTTCTTTGTGTAACATTAAAATTGTTGAGGGATGTGTATGATCATCATCTTCATCTTCTTCTTCTTATTCTTTTTGGTTCAAATTGGGTGGAGTTATTACCATCAACCTGCAAGCCAATATTTGCAATAACTTGTGATTTGGCAAGGGGCGATACATTTGAAGGCACTAGGTCTCACTCTATGGGGATGCCTACCACTTGAGCCACATAACAATATGCCAATATTACTTTATCATGTATAAATTCTACCACGTGAAATGTTGACCTCTTACGAGGAAGCATATTCTCCCAATATTGATCAATGGTCTCCAGTACTTCATGGGGTACTAATATTATTGATAGATACCTATGTGTTTCATGGGGTATTTCTCAAGAGCACTTACATGCTTCATAGGGAACTATGTAAGGGTGCCTATATACTTCTTGAGGTACTCATATCACTTAGTAGTGCCTTGATTATTTATAAGGTATTCATATCACTCATTGGTAGCTATGAGCTTTTCGGGATGTATTTAAATTGCATATACATGTGTTTTGTCAAAGGTATTCATATCCTTAAGATATGTTCATATGCTTTCTAGGGTACTCATATTGCCCAAGGGTACTAATATCATTAAAGGGTGTCTATGTTCTTTATGGGATATTAAATAATTTAGGAGTGCTTACGTGCTTTGTGAGATAATCATTTCAATTAAAATTCTAAACCTTTTAGTGTGGTTGTTTGACTTGAGCGTGCTCATATAATCTATAAACCAATTATATTACCCATAAATATAGTTTATATTCATATTCCTTAAAAATACAAATATTATAATAATCAACATCACATAAACCACAAATCAAGGGAAACATTAAATCCCACATAACTTGATATTCATATAAACAACAATAATAACATACTCCCACATCAACTTCAAAACTATACCCACAAGACTTGATATTCTTATAAAGAAGAATAATAATACACTCCCACATCAACCTCAAAACCAAAATCTATAACTCAAAACTAGAAACCCACCAAACTTATTCTTATATACTAGAAAATTAACTCAAAACTAAAAGCCCACAAAACTTGATATTCTTATATACTCGAAAATTAACCTTAAAACTAGAATCCCACAAAACTTGATACTCTTATATAAAAAACACTCCCACATCAACCTTGAAACTAGATATATATTTATATAAGAAATAATAATAATACACTACCACATCAACATCAAAACTACACTCCCACATCAACATCAAAACTACACCCACACCAATCTTACAACTAAAATCCATATTTATATAAATAACAATAATAATACACTCCCACATCCCCTCGACACCAAAACTACACTCCCACACCAACCACAAAACTAAAAACGAAAATAATGTGCTTTTATTGTGAACAAGACCTTCCAAGAGACCTAATTTTCCATGCGTTTGTTATTTCATTGTAACTTATACCCACCAAACAAGTACGCCAGTGTGAATGTGGAACAAAATCCGTCGTTTCAGTAGCATAAATAAGTCAAAAAGAACTTCGAAATATTCAAGAAACCTCTGAAATTACCAATGTCTAAAAAAAATGACAAAGTATGATGCGGAAAGTGAAAGTGAAAGCGAGCTTTGTGGGTCCTTCTATCATAATTGGTTTGATTATAATTACAAGATTACTGAGACTGTAATTGAAAACTCAAGGAAAATTGATCAATTCCAGAAGTAGGGTGTTACTAACAATTATCCTCAAATTCTTGAAACAGCCCGCTTTTAAAGTACAGAGATCCCACATGTTCCCTCCTGTTAGCGTTTCTCATGTTACTATACTTATAATAAAACCTATTTAAGGGCAGTCAACGTAGACCCTCAGATTCAATGGCAGAGCTACTCGTAGCATAATCCCTTCAATTATTCTCTGCACCGCTTAGCAGATTCCATTATATTCCCTTCTATGTAGCTCCCCTAATGTTATGGAACGGAGGTTACGGGCATTCGAATTAATGTCAACTGCCACCGCATTCAATCTTTGACTACGAAAGGTGGCTAAGTTTCATTTACCTGCTGATTTCGTTATTGAAACAAATATGACAAATTACGGTCGTAATTTGAGCTCTGTGTTGCTTGCCAGCGTGGTGATTTATTTGGGCATGCTCCCTGCTACGGAGCCTTGGGGAATAGATGGGCATCATGCGATTTGCAAGATCACTGAGGTGAGGTTTTCCTCACATTGCTTGTTAACAATTTCTTACGTAAATATTAAGAGAAAGCAATGAAAGACAGTCTCTTGATTTGAATAGATAACCTCACAATACGTTCAGTCTTGAATTTGGTTTCATCATTGTAAATAGATATAACGTGACTGGGTTAAATTAATTTGTCTTGGTTTGGATTTGAATGTAAAACCTCTCAATAATTTCACTCTTTCAGCCTTGAATGTGAGTATGAATCGATATAAGATGACTGCGTTAAATCCAGGGGAACTTTTTTTTATGGGATAGAAGGTGTAATTTTGGTAATTTTTTGTTTCAATGTTTATTTATAGATTAATGTAAAGTGATATAATATGATTAAGAATCAGTTAATGTTTTCTATAATTTAGTATGAGGATGATGTGTTAGTTTATTAACATGGACTTGACATTTTCTCTTTTAAAATAAAAATAAAATATTGTCTAAATAGAAAATCAATATCAGCCATAATGAAAAACAAAAATAGATATACATGTTTAAATAATTTTAATTAAAAGAATTACAAAACATTAACAATCCCAACTTCATTAAGATTACTCAATTTCTTGATACTAAAATCCAATGTGGTGAAAATATTTCACTCACTCTAGTCATAAATAAAATATTTTTATGTCTACCTACTTGATATAATTTCATATCACTTTTAAAAAGAGATAAAGTAAACAATGAGTAAAATATTTAAACCTTATACTTTTCAAAAATATTTAATATAATATTTAAATAAACTATTTCAAAATTTATGTTAACTAATTTTAAAATGTACCATTTAAAGCAATTGAAAAAAATAAGTTTTTCTTTTTATGGTTAAAACATTTGAAGTAGTCTCATATTTTACATTTTGGTATTTTCCTTAGGTATAGTTTTTGTCAAATTTTCTTGAAATCTTAAAAAAAAAAATTAATTTACAAGTTAAGTTATGTAATCTATATACATTCAAAAATAGAATTTAAACAATGAAAAATTACTCTATATATAGAGAGAAAGAGAGTTTTTTCCAGTTTTGTATTTTAAAATATGTTTGCACATGAAGATATTTGATTCCTCTTGGAACATGCTAGATCTGTGCTTAATATGGATCTATAATGGTATTATAGACTTCTTCAAACAATTATAATAGATTTGAAGGGTTGTGAACTAGTACAAACAAATTTTGAAAAAGAAAACCACACATGTTTATTGATAGTGTTGTTAAGAGTTTGATAATAATTAGTGCAGAGATTTATTAGGCAAATTATTTTCTATTAAGATTTTTAATGGAGTCATTTTTGTAGAATAATAATATTTTTTTTTTAATTACATCCCCATTTTTCATGTCTAAAAAAATATCTTGAATAACATTTTGATGAATATTTTCTTAGAGATGTTTTGTTTCGAATGTTTATAAATATATATTTTCCTAAAAAAAATATTTTGATATAAACTTTGTATACATTGTGTTTCAATATTTATATTAATTAAATTTTTAGGTCAAGGTTAAGGAAAAATAATAAATGAAAAATTCAGGTAAACCTTTCAATTAAATGATAAGTTCTAAATGATAAATATTAAATTAAAATATTCATTTATAAAATTTTTTTTTTTTTTTTTAATTTTTTTTATTCATCTTTATTTATTGAGATGAAGAATTAATTTTATTGTTTCATGTAACAATGTTGCTCATTTTATGTGAAAATGAAACTATAAATCGATATGATGTAGTTTGGGGACATTTTAATTTTAACTCCAATATTTAATCAAGATTTATTCATTTTTCTAATTCAGTCAAGTGAATTTTATTATATTATGTTTGCAAAAGATTAATTTGTTTGGTTAGATATGTATAAAAGTATAAAAAATTCAAATTTATGTCAAATATTGACATAATATTCATTGAAATATTGAAGTTGAAATTACAAGTGTGCCATTGCTTTAATTATTTAATTACTTTTTTCATTTATTCTTTGTAGTGTATATTCGCAATATTTAAGTTATGTAGAAATTGAAATATTCACTATATCTGTTGTAAGTTCTTATACAGTAAAACATTAAAATATTTTAACTATAAAAATTTATATTTTTTTATTTACTTTATATAATATACACAATTTTTTTTAACCATACATAATTATATAATAATTAAATAATTAGAATTACATATTTTTTTAACCATACATATTTTTGGTCTCAGTGGAGGTTAACCACCACCATCATCATCATCATAAATAATTAAAATTACATCATTTTAATTAAATTAACGTAGATTTATGCTTATTATAATTTTATTGATCTCTACTTTTCAAAATAAATTTTTTTATTAAAAAATACCAATAGACAAATTTATAACCTCTAGTTTATAGTGCCTGACAAACTTTCCGTTACCCATCTTCACTGCATCGATGTTTTAGCAGTTTCCTGAGATGCAAAGGCCTTGAAAATGTCCTTCGGTAGGGGCTGTCCTGAAAGTCGATGGTGTTAGTGCTCATCAACGAACTTAGGGAATTTCCGAGTATGTATATATATATAAGTTTGTTTATTTATTTGTTTTTATGTTTAGAAATTGGTTGGTAGTTTGATACCTGACATTATTGTTTTCTGAATAAGGACAGTCACATCTTAGTGACGAAGCATCAAAGGCAGTGAAAGACCTGCTCCCTGATGATCTTGATTCTCTTTGCTCATGGGCTGATCAAGTGCGGTTCAAATATCCGTGGTCAAGCCCATTACATTACATTGACACACCAGATAACAAGTGTACATATCTATATACTAGTAAGTTGTGTTGATAACAAGTGTACATATTTATATACTAGTAAGTTGTGTTGACCGAGGCATACTTCATTCTCATAATTAGCTATTCTAATTTGGGATTTTGTCTCTGTTTTTAGTCCAATAGTGTCATATTGCTTATCAATCTTGTATTTCCATATGTCAGAGTAGGTAGAGTTTCCCATCATATCATAACATGGGTATAACTTGAATTGCTGAAGAAAATTACTAGCATCTTCATGATGCACTGTGATTGAATGGTGTGCAGCGTTTAATAAAGGAACCTTATGACAGCAGTTTGAATTCTCTGATTGTTTGCAAACAGGGGATTGCCATGATGCCGAAGGAGAGAGAGGCAGATGTCTTGTTGGTGCCATACAAAATTACACTTCACAGCTTGGAAACAACACTAAAACTAGTATGATTTATTTTGACGCCATCACATTACAATGAATTTTCTATATGTAGTTTGTTCCCCGCCAAGTTGCTTTCACTGTAAATTACATTTAAATGTTGGCTTATCTTATCAGTGGAGTTTAATGCACAGTTATATAACTTGCAGGTAATTTAACAGAAGCTTTACTGTTCCTATCTCATTTCATGGGAGATATCCATCAGGTCCTTACTGTTTAGCTATAAGCTTTCCATATAGAAAAATAAAATGCATGTGCTCACTGAATGAAAATTCAGAAAGGATAAACAGAAACTTGTTTTTGCTTATTTTGTTATTACTTCAAAAAGTCATTGCCTTTATGGAAAACTTATTCATTGATACTGATGAATGAAAACTGCAGCCTATGCATGTGGGTTTCACTACAGATGAAGGTGGAAATAAAATTGAATTACGCTGGTATAATCGATCGAGCAATTTGCATTCGGTAAAGTACAAACCATTTCTACTTAATGAAGAAGTATTACTTTAGTTTTTCATTTATTTTTTAGTTTGTTAGTTTATGTGAGATTTGAGGTGGTCACATCGGGTTTTGGTCTTATCAGCTTGTATAACTAAATTTTTCTCTACACAAATTTAAACAAATAACTTTTACATTATGAAATACCTTAACAAAACACTCTCTCACTATCTACATTATACTCGAACAATAAATAACCTTTACATTATGAAATACCTTAACAGAACACTCCGTCACCATCTACATTATACTCAAACACATTAATCACATTCATGATTAATAATTAGTAATTAAAATTATAATTTTTGAAATCCATGTTTGTTTCAAATATTCGTATTAGACATTAAGCATATTATTCATATTCATATTAAACTTTCTTCCATTTAACACTTTTCCTTAGACAACTTTAAACATTGTTTAGACTCTTTAAACTAACAATTGGCATGTCTGCATGACTGACTGATGTAGTCAAATTGGCATGTCTGCATGATTGACTGATGTAGCCATTTTAGCCTCTGACAAATTTGCAACCCCAAAATATAAATTGTATTGCATGCAAACTATTTTCCTGTGACTTTAACCGAATCAAGTAAACCTACACTTGTAAATTGACCATGTTTTTGACATGGGCACTGCTTATTCATGTTTTTTTTCAAATAATTACTCTGCCAATTAGTTACAAAAGGTTGCCCATACAACTCGCGTACTATATGTTTGGCCCACTTTTTTATTTGTCTTCACATTTCTCAGATTTCTTTCTAGGCACTCATCAACCTTATCTGAAGCACTACTGATGAATTATTCCTATATTCCTACCGTTATAATTCTATATTAAGAGTCTTCTTACTTGGATAAATTTTTTAGAGTTTGAGATACCGTTGCACTAAATGTAAAGATAAATTTCTTATCGTGAGTAAATAAATTTTAATGTAAAGGACTTAATGCTTTGGTTAGTAGAGGAATCCATTATATTTGGACTCCTGCATTCTTATATTAATAGAGTCAACCATTTAACTGATAACAGGTTTCCCGCAGAAACCAGTGTTCCTTAATAATCCATAAGCCAGGTCTTAGTACCTGCATTTACATTTGTAAAATGAATTCCTTGCAAATCATTTTTGTTTTCAATCAGGCAACTACGTTGGCTTTTATCCTATAAAAGTTCTACCAGTTTCTTTGGTTTGTTGTTAATCTTTTGTGAATTGGTGTATCGGTAAGGTTGTAAAGAGTGGGTATGCAACCTTTTGTCATATGTGGCATGTGCTGTACCTGAGTCTTTGCAGTATGAAACTAATTTAGAAGCTAGATAGGGAGTAAATGTCGAACAAATACTGCAAAAATGTTAAAACTAAAGACAACAGCGAATATTGGCGGGATAAATAATAGTCATCAAACAGGCGATTGGATGGAATCCACGAATTTCAAGTCATTTAAATCAAAGACAACAGGGAATATTGGCGGGATAAAGAATAGTCATCAAACAGGGGATTTGATGGAATCTATGAATTTCAAGTCATTTGGAAGCTCATAGCCTGTAGCTTCTTAACCCACCCTCCTTTTCCCAAAATCCAGAGATAGAGGGTTTCATTTTTTAAGGACATGATCATTTTATTTCGTGTCAACTCCCTACTTATGTCTTTATAGGGATATAACCTCCTTGCAAATGTGTAATCCATTGTCCCTGAACTCCTTATCATAAACTTCTGCAGTCAAAGTCACGGGAACATATCTGCAGAGCTAATTGGAATTCTGTATTCCTTATGTAGTAGAGTCGGTTGTAATTGCCAACTTCTAAATCTCATGTTTTGCAGCGTAGGAATGGCAACACTGCCACATACAACACTAGATAAGCCCCAAAACCTTGAGGTACACAAGGAGAGAGGAAACTTGTGTCCATGAAGGAGCCTCAATTTTACGTCTATCCCTTAGGTTGTATATTCGATCTGCCTTTTTTCTGTACCACACGTCCATTAGGTTTCAACGTCAAAAATTTTGCCATGTGGTTACAGTAAACTAAATATTATATCTATATTGTCCCTCAGCTTTCTAACGGCATTTTAATCTTGTGGGCATTTCCTTATATTTTTCTTTAGATTCTACTATGTTTTCCTTCAGAATTATCCTTTCACTGTACCCAAAGTGAAAAAGTTTGTACTGCAGTTTTCAATGTTCATGTCTGACGAGATCTACTTTTTAACACGCTGTCTGTGCCAATTTTTGTTTATATTCGCTAGTGAAGAAAATAACTCTACCTAGCCATGACCTTCCTCATCCAATGAATCTTACAAAATGGTTTCTTTGTTAATAACATTACTCGGTCTGAAAATCTTAATAGAAGTATCATCTTGTTAAGTTCACCTATCATTATATAAAAGCCTATTTAAAATGATATAATTTAAAGACTTTCCCTTTCCAAAAATTTCTTGATCCTTGCGTCCCTTGCTTGATATTTACTTGTATTTTTTCATGTATTTCTTAGGGTATTAAAGCCAACATATTAGTCAAGTATTTGTTAAGTGTGAAGCCAAGTTCATGCAGGAGTCTAGATCCTTCTACACCGCCATTAATTTCTAGATCTCCAAGATTCTAAATCTTTCTACACGCTATTAGTTTTTAGATCATTCCAGATCTCCATTTGAATCACATACATGATTCTAGATCCTTCTACTGCCTCTATAAATTTGTAATTTCTTTGGCCAAGGAAAGCAAACCAAGGCCTAATCTTGTTATGTAATGCAAAGTGATTTCTGTTCTCCAATGATTGTTTTATCTATTCCGCTGTTCTAACTGAGTAATCTTGTTGTTTCTCCATTTGTCTGTCTCTGTGAATTATTCTCTGCTTTTGCTGTCTAAGTCTCTGAGTATAAATCTGATGTGTGTTATTTATGCTCTGATCTAACAACTGGTATCAGAGTGATGTTTGAATATCCATTGTGCAAGCCGCTTAGCGCCATCGCCCTCTGGCAGCGTTCATTAAAACGTTGGTTGTTACCCCTGGCGCTGTTGAAGGATCTGTCCAGGAAATAGTTGAGGAACGCTGGAACTAAATGATAGCTTCTGCAAGAAAAACAAGTCCGTGGATCTATGTTGAAACGTGTTGATGGGGTTTGAAACCTGGAGATGTGTGGAGTTTGGAGTTGAAACGTGGTGTTAGTAAGTTTTTTTTTTCACATCAAACTTGCACCGTATATGTCAAGTTTTTTCTCAAACCAACATATGTATGTGTGAAATGTGAAAAGGTTAAAACTCTATAATATATTTTATATTTATTATGAAACATGATATAATTATATTTGGGAATTTTTGAAAAGTAGTTTTTATAAGGTGCAGGAATTTTGAAAGGGGCATTTTAAAAGGAGGAAGGTCATTATTACTAAATTTTAAACAGTAATAATTAAAGTTTTTTTTAAAGTGGAGTTTTTGTGTTTTGGGGCATGAATTTGATTGAAAATGGAGACAACAGTTACAGATATGGGGAAGTTGAGCGGGGCTAATTTTTCCCTATGGAAATCACAGATGGAGGATATACTGATTTTAAAGGATCAATATTTGCCGATTGAGGACACAACAAAGAAACCCTCATCAATGACAAATGAAGAGTGGAATAAGCTATATAGAAAGATGATTGCTACAATCCGCCAATATTTAGCAAATAATGTTTATTTCAATGTGTCCGGAGAAAAGATGGCTGAAGGATGATGGAAGAAGCTCTATGATTTATATGAGAAGAACATGGCATCAAACAAAGTGTTCTTGATGAAGAAGCTTTATAATCTCAAAATGAAGAAGCGTGCTTCAGTTGTTGAGCACTTGAATGCATTTAATATTATTACTAATCAACTTGCCTTTGTTAAAATCATTTTAGATGATGAAATTAGAGCCATATTGCTGATGTGTTGTTCTATGCCAGACAGTTGGGAAAATTTAATTGTAGCTATGAGCACTTCAACAACTACAGGGACCCTGAAGTTTGATGATGTCAGCAACAGTTTAATGAATGAGGAGCTGCAACACAAGTCAATTGCGGAAAACCAGGGAGGAGAGGCTTTAGCTCTAGCTGATCGTGGTAGGAGAATGGATCGAGACTGACAAGGGCGATCAAGATCAAGAGGCCGATAAAAATCAAGGAGAGGCAGAATCATCTGCTTTCCTTGTGGAAAACCTGGGCACATGAAGAAAGAATGTCGATTCTAGAAGAAATGACAAAGGGATCAGAGACTGTCCAGTACAAATCACAAGTCATCCAGCACAAATGAAGGTGAGACTACTGCTATAGCCACAGATGGTGATGTGTTTTTTATTTTTTCAGTAGAGAATGCATGTGTATATAGATCTAACAGTAGCTTTGATTGGATCCTTGATTATGGTAGAGTGCATTTGGGGAATAATCATTTTTGCAGCATTGTTGGAGTGGGAGATGTCTAGATCAAGATGAAAGATGGACAAGATATATTGTTGAAACAGGTCAGGCATGTACCAGAAATGCGCATGAGTTTAATCTCTATGGGACGACTGGATGATGAAGGCTATTCGACAAGCTTTGGTTAGGGAGGTTGGAAAATTAGCAAAGGAGCATTGGTCGTGGTCAAAGGACCCAAGACAGGAACATTATACACATTGAGGATACTGATAGGAAAATCAAATTTGGTTGTTGTCACAAAAGAAGGAAATTCAACATATCTATCGCATAAGTGCTTGGGTCGCATGAGTCAGAAGGGATTAAAAATCCTTGTTGGTAAAAATTTATTGCCTGGTTTGAAATCCTACAATCTTGATCTTTGTGAGAATTGTATATATGGTATAGAAAAAGAAGGGTTTCATTCCTTAGAGGTGGCCACGACAGAGAGAAAAATGTGTTAGAATTGGTACACTAAGATGTGTTTAGGCCTGTTAAAATCAAATCATTAGGAGGAGCATCATATTTTGTAACATTTATAGATTACGCATCCAAGAAGGTTTGGGCATATCCTATGAAAAATAAAAGTGAAGTGTTTGGAATATTTCAAAAATTTCATGTTGTTGTTGAAAGAGAGACTAACAAATTGCTCAAGTGTTTAAGAACAGATAATGGTGGAGAATATTGCTCAAATGCATTTAAGGAATATTGTAACAAGTTTGGCATAAAGCATGAGAAGACTGTGCCTGGTACTCCTCAATAGAATGGTGTCGCATAAAGGATGAATCACACCATTATGGAAAATGTGCGAAGTATGTTGTCCAATTCCGGTTTGGAGAAGAATTTTTGGGTTGAAGCAGTCAGGACCGCTTGCTACTTCATAAATAGATCTCAAACTACATCCTTGGATGGCGGTATCCCTGAAGAAGTTTGGACTGGTAAGAATTTGAATTATTCTCACTTGAGAATCTTTGGATGTGAAACATTCGTACATATTCCCAAAGAGAATAGAACTAAGCTAGATGATAAATCTATGAAATGCATTTTTTTGGGATATGTGGATGAAGATTTTGATTATCGTCTATGGGATCCAGCCAAACATAAAATTATTAGAAGCAGGGATGTTATATTTAATGAGTCAGAAATGTTCAAGAGGGTTGTAGGTGAGTTGGAGGTCAAGAAGGTTATTGACAGGTTTGAAGAGCAACAGGAAAACATCCTACCAATGCAAGAAAATGAACAACAAATTCAAGAGCATGAAGAACAACAAGTGGAAAATGATGAACAAAAAGAAGAAGGAAACTTGCAGGAACCCTTATAGGAGATTCAACCTGATAATGCACCACCACAGTTGGTTCGCAGATCTTCTAGGCCTCATAATCCTTCACAAAGGTATTCTCATTCAAACTATATTTTGTTGATTGATGAAGGTGAACCTAATTGTTTTCAAGAAGCTTGTAAAGTCGAGTACAGTAAAGAATGGAAGAAAGCAATGGAAGAAGAAATGAACTCTTTGCAAGAAAATAAAACTTGGGAGTTGGTAAACCTCCCAAAAGGTAGAAAGGCTCTACAAAACAAATGGGTGTACAGGATTAAGCATGAAGGTGAGGAAAAGAAGGAGAGGTATAAAGCAAGGCTAGTGGTGAAATATTTTGCCCAAAAAAAAGGTATTGACTTTACTGATATTTTCTCACATGTTGTTAAAGTGTCATCCATTAGAGTCATTCTTGGTCTAGTTGCTGCTTTAGACTTAGAATGTGAATAGTTAAATGTAAAAATTGCTTTCCTTCATGGTGAATTGGAGGAAGAAATTTATATGGAGCAGTGAGAAGGCTTAATAGAAAAAGGAAAAGAAGGCCTTGTTTGTAGGTTGAAGAAGAGTCTCTATGGGTTGAAACAGGCACCTCAACAATGGTACAAGAAATTTGATTCATTCATGTTGGAACATGGTTTTCAGAGGTTGGAAGCTGACTATTGTGTCTATATCAAGAGGTATGATCAAGGGAAGTATATCATATTATTGTTATATGTGGATAACATGTTGATTGTTGGGAATGATAAGAATAAGATCAATAGGTTGAAGAAAGATTTGGGTAGCAAATTTGCAATGAAGAATTTGGGACCAGCACAATAGATATTGGGCATGCGGATTATGCGTGACAGGAAAAACAAAAGGTTGTGGCTGTCACAAGAAAAATATATCAAGAAGGTGCTTGACAGGTTTAATATGAAGGATGCCAAGCCAGTTGGTACACCCCTTGCAGCGCACTTCAAGCTGAGTATTGAATTATGTCATAGTGATGACACGAAGAAAGAAGAGATGAGCAAGATTCCTTATGCTTCAACAATTGGAAATTTGATGTATGCCATGGTATGCACACGACCAGACATTGCATATTCAGTGGGAGTAGTGAGTAGGTTCCTTGTCAATCCAGGCAAACAACATTGGCAAGTAGTAAAATGGATTTTGAGGTATCTTAAGGGTACTAGTCATTATTGTTTACGTTTTGGTCATGATGAGACTGTGCTTGAAGGATTTATAGATGCGAATATGGCTGGAGATATGGAAACCAGAAAGTCCACTACAGGTTATTTGTATACATTTGCAGGTGCAGCAGTGTCTTGGGTGTCAAGGCTACAAAGAATAGTAGCCCTCTCTACAATAGAAGCAAAGTACATAGCTGCAACAGAAGCTTGTAAAGAGATGTTGTGGATGCAGCGATTCTTAGGAGAGATAGGAATAAAACAGGTCAAGTATGTGTTATATTGTGATAGTCAGATTGCCATTCACTTGGTGAAAAACCCAACATTTCATTCAAAAACCAAGCACATTGACTTAAGGTACCATTGGATTCGGCATGTGTTGGAGGAAGAACAGTTATCCTTGGAAAAGATCCATACAGATAGGAACCCCGTTGATATGCTTACTAAGATTCTATCACGAAATAAACATGAGTTATGTAGAGGCATGGTAGGACTCGGTGTAACTTGATTCATATTTGGGTTCAAGTGGGAGAATGTTAAGTGTGAAGCCAAATTCATGCAGGATTCTAGATCCTTTTACACTGCCATTAGTTTCTAGATCTCCAAGATTCTAGATCTTTCTACACCGCTATTAATTTCTAGATCATTCCAGATTTCCATCTGAATCACATACAGGAATCTAGATCATTCTTCTGCCTCTATAAATTTGTAATTTCTCTGGCCAAGGAAAGCAAGACAAGGCCCAAGCCTGTTATGTAATGCAAAGTGATTTCTGTTCTCCAGTGATTGTTTTATCTATTCCGCTGTTTCTAACTGAGTAATCTTGTTGTTTCTTCATTTATCTGTCTTTGTGAATTATTCTCTGCTTTTACCGTCTAAGTCTTTGAGTATAAATCTGCTGTGTTATGTATGCTCTGGCCTAACATTATTTAAGATGTCAGGACACTTGTTGCAACCAATGGCATAATGAGTTCAAGTTATCTTCAAAGTGTTCTTGATCTCTTGAGTTACATTTTGATTTAATTGATCTTGTGTTTCTGTGACCGTGGACAGATATGGGATAATCTGATCATTGAGACAGGCCTTAAAGATTATTATGATAGAGACATTGAGGAATTGATAACAGCGCTTCAGGAAAATATTACGGTATGTTCCCCACTCATTTTCATTTGAAAAATGCAATTAACTTGGTAGATTATTCATTTCCTTCCTTGCATAATTATCCTTTGAAAATTTTCGCTCATCCAAGTATAAAAACATCGTTTACATCTATATATTGTGAATCTCATCAAGGAGAAAAATTATGTCTAATTTCAAAAACAGGGGACCTGGTCTGATGAAGTACCCACATGGGAGAAATGCAGCACGGATGAACTTGCTTGCCCAGGAAAGTAAGTATTGAAATTCTCTAAAATGTATCATCATCCTTGGATTGCAATTTGTAATCTTGTTTATGGCATCTGTTGACAATGCAACCAACTTAATGCTCTTGTTGAGTTTGGTGCACTGATTCTTAGGCTTGCTGCCAATATTGTTTTGTAAAAACAACTAACCAAAAAAGTTAACAGTAAGATCAAACCTCTGTACGATTATGTATAGATAATATATAATCTTGCCCATACTTTACGCACAGTGATACATGCTGCTAGACACACTCTGTCATGCGTTAGAGCTGATGTTTCTAATCACTTGTGCCTAGTCCTCTGCAATAAAAGAAATAGCAGGTTTTCCTTTGAGAAAACATGTGAGCAGTTTTGTTTGTAGGAAAACCTTCAAGGAACTGTGCTTCCTTGGATATGGTCAATATAGTACTATTTATCTATCCCTTGGCACACTTATAAAGTTAGGATCTAATATAACACACTGGTGCAAAGTCAAACATACGGTCTCTTAAAGGCACCAATTGGTGCAGTCATTCTGGTTCCAACAACATCCCTCCAACTAGTTAGAAGTATGAAATTTTGATCTTGAGTTGGCAAAACTCAGGGATGAACTTGATACCAACCGCAAGAATATCCATGGAGACTTCAAAACAATGAATTCTCAACAAAAAGTGAGAATGGACTGTTCTTCAGCAGAAAGAGGAAACTATCTAAGGTTGTCTAGAAATCACACAATAAATCAGCACATATTCACAATAAGAACAGAATTTTATCACCAGATGCAGTCTCCTTTCAGCTAGCTGCATGATGGCAATGATCTGCAACAACTGATAGTACTGGTTGCTATCACAACATGTATTTATCTGGTTCTTTGATCATCTAATTTTAGAGTTTGCTTAATGGTATCAGGTATGCTAGTGAAAGTATCAAGCTAGCTTGCAATTGGGGTTACAAGGATGCTGAGAATAACACTGTTTTAGGAGGTATATTCATCAATTTCACATCATGCACTTCATTATACGTCCTGTAATTTTGGGGGGCATGAATGCTAAAGTCCCTTCTTTTGCAGATGACTATTTCCTCTCTCGCTGGCCCATTGTCGAGACTCAACTTGCAAAAGCAGGTGTAAGGTTGGCTGCAACACTCAACCGCATTTTCAGTGGAACAGGAAGTTATTAGCATCATTGGGGAGCCCACGCATCTGGAGGAAGAGCACCTGCCCTCAGCACCCAACCAGAGCCTGCCTATTAACATGCAACCAACCAGGTAACAGCGCCTGGTACCTCCATGAACAACACTCGCTTTGGTAAGTTCTTTAGGTTCATAAGCTATATGCTCTACGTGTCTGTTTCCTGGAGCAGTCATCTGCATGGCTCGCTCACACTCTTCCTCTCCGTAGTCTTCATCTCAGGCTATATAACAGTCATCCCTTACAAGCTCTCAGTTTTTTCCTTCCCCTGCGCTTAGGCGCAGGGCCGTTTTCCTCTCTAACCTCCTCTGCAATTTATCTATGGCTTCATCTCCCTCGTCTCGACTTCCTTCACATGGTCATCCTCCCGTACGTGTTGTTCTAAGGCTCTCAATATGATTTCAGTCTCCTGGTCATCCTCCGGAACGTGTTGCTCCTGCTCGCCGTAAAAATAGGTACCCTTACTCCCTTTTCTCCCAGTATTAGGAAGGTCGTTCTGGTTTTTTTAAATGGTTTGTAACTGTTAACATCCTGGAACAGTTTCCCCTTCGTTTTTCTCTGATAAAGACTCAACTCTCTTTTACGTTGCTACTGGTTATCATGGATAGTAAAATGTGAGCTATGGCTTGAAGAATGTGGTATGATTTCGTAAAAAAGATAAAATCTGCAATCCATATTTACAGTCCATGCTCGGACGTGAGACTCAGACTTGGCAACTGGTGGTGCATCATCCAGGTCTACTGCTGCTGCATAGACTGCCATGGCCAATCGCCGGAACTGTCCCCGGATTCTGGCGGCCTTTCTACCGGAAAATCATTTGAATGATTTTTGAATCTCTCTGTCCTGTCACCATTGATGTTTGCAGTAATGTATTAATGTCTTTTTTCTCTGGCCACCTTCCCAAATCTGTACATCCCTCTTCTCAAAAGTCAATTTGACGGCGGTTTCCTTTTTTGTCTTCTGCCCCATAAAGCAGATGAACAGGCAATCAAGAATTTGTCAGATTGCCATTTATGACCAAGCAGGACTTATCTAATGTGACTTATCCTTTCCTTTTCTGAACATTTCAGGATAAGGCTTCCTTTTTGTCCTTTTCTGATAATCCTTCTGTCAGTCGATCCTTCCATCCAGGCTTTTCTTGACAGTCAATTTTCTCTGTGGACCTGATCTCCTGTCAGTTTTGAAATCCAAGCAACCTCTCTCTGTCAGGGCATCTTTAAATGGATGACCCAGACTCGCCTACCACAATGGCATTCATCAGAGCTGCCATGGAGGCCGAAAGGGCCCACATTCAATCCCCCACCTGGCAAGATACAGTGGCATCCATGATCCCAAGGAATCCTGTCTCCGGTTTTGATTATGAGCTGCTTCCGTCAGCCCCCGAGCCACTTCCAAAAAGTAAATATACCTCGGAGAATAACCCCGGTACCAGGAAGAAATACAAAAAATATCGCTCCCGGTCAAAACAGGTCCTCCCGCCAAAGCCATTCATATCTCTGGCGAAGTCCTGATTGAACGCATCGACAGCCTCCAAAAACTTGCTCTAATTGGGAAATGGTATTTCCCGTTCATGGAGGAAAAGGAAATGTGGAAATGGCTGGCCGAAAAATGGACCCCCATCATTGGATACGTCCCGGTCATCTCGCGGCTTATGAAAGACTGGCTCTCCTTTCATTTCTTAAAATCAGAGGACGTGGACTCCATCCTCAAGCGCCCATGGGTCTGTGGCAGAAGTTTCCTCTCTCTCTCGAGGTGGTATTTGGGCTTTGACCCGCTGAAGAACACCCCATCAAACAACATGATTTGGGTCAAGCTCCCAAATCTGCCTCTCGAACTATGGTCCCCAGAAACTCTATCCGAAATTGGAAACTCTATCGGGAAATATGTATATGTGGACCCATGGTGTTGAGGGGAGCGGGACAAAAGAATAGCCTGGATCCTAATAGAGAAACATTACAAAGGCAACTACCCGGAATACGTGGAGATATCCTGGAATGGGATAAAAAATTTTCAGAGGATCGATTTTTGGGGAATCCCGTTTCGTTGCTCCAGATGCCACAAAACGGGTCATTTAATCAGGAACTGCTGCTTCCGCAATCTCCAGAGGCCTAAAAAATCCTTTCTTCCTGGCAAAAAAAGAGTGGACTCAGAAACCGTGCAGGGGCATGTCCCGGAATCTTTGCAGGGGCACGAAAATTCTTCTAACAGCCCCCTAAAAAGCTCACCTGCTGGTATTCCTGGTTTCAGCTCACCTATCCCCAAACCCCGTCAAGAATCCGCAGTACCATCCCCTCCAGCTATGAGTTTGGAGGCCTTCGAAGTGGGATCCCACACTATTCACATTCCATCCACGTCTCAATCCTCTGACCTCCACCTGCAACGCAGCCCTAGCCCCCTCACGAAGGGAAAGGACCTATCCCCATCACCCACGCCACAAAATTCTCCTGCAGAGTCCCCAAAAAACATGATGGACAGTGACCTTGATCTATTTATACATAGAAATTCCATTGATCTTGAGCCACTTACAATCCACAAACCCGACTTCCCATCGATTAGCCCCAATTATGCCAAAAACATTACGGTAAGGAGAAAAGGAAAGGGGAGCACGAGACATTTCAGAGGCCGCACCATCGCCTCAGACCTGGGCATTACCAATCTGGCCCTTGTGGAAGTTCCGGTCATGGAATCGGACCCCCCTCGACCTCTTAGAGCAAGCATGGTCGGTGAGCCCTCTAAATGACTTTCCTCGTCTCAATGAATATTCGGGGTTTGGGAGCTGGCCCTAAATTCACAGCTCTTAAACATTTCTTCAGATCAGCTAGGCCAAAAATAATTTTTGTACAGGAAACAATGCATTCCAGCAAGGACACAATTGCATATTTCGGGAGGATGTTCCCATCCTGGTTTTTGGTGGCAACTGGAGCAAACGGTCAGTCTGGGGGATTAGCAGTCATGTGGGATCCAGCATGGGTAAAAGCAATCGCATTCAAATGCTGCGCGGGAATTCTGATCACAGTCTCCTACAGAGGATCTGATTTAAAGTTAAATCTATTGAACATCTATGGCCCATGCAAAAACAGGCTTCCCTTTTGGGAAGAGCTTTTCGCCACAGAAATTCTAGACATGGAATATCTGATTATTGCTGGCGATTTAAACATGACCCTCAGTGCTGACGAATGTTGGGGATCCTGCAGAAAGCAAGATAAAATGGGCGAAAGACTAAGAGCTGAACTTATGAGAAGGAACCTTGTGGACATCGTTCCGGTCCCCTTAGCCCCGACATGGGACAATGGCAGGTTCGGTCAGGCTTATAAAGCCAAGAGAATCGACCGTATTATAATCCACGCAGATATCATTGGAAAATGCGGAACGCCTATCTCTCACATAGCAAACGAATTCTCCTCGGACCACAGGCCTATTCTCCTGGAATGGCGGGACTCGGCTTACACGAAGGGTTACTCCTTCAAATTCAACAGAGTTTTTCTCAACGATCCCGCCTTTAACAAACTCATCTCTAGCAAATGGGCGGACCTACAGGTTTCAAAAAAGGCGCTGCTCTCTACATTCAGAGAAAAAATCCATGCTCTGCGCATCTCTGCTAAGGATTAGCAGTTTCAAAAAATTAAAAAGGATAGTCTCGATCTCTCCTCAATCCAGTCGGAACTGGAAGCTCTTTCCTCTCCCACTTTCTGGAGCTCTATGTCCCTTGATAAAAAGAACAAAATCAGGGAACTGTCCAAGAGGAAGAATGAACTGCTGCTCAAGGATGAGCAAACCTGGCGCTTAAAAAGTAGAGCGTTTTGGCTCAAAGCGGGTGACCGTAACTCTAAATTTTTTCACTCCTATGCCAATGCCAGACGGAAGAGCAACTCTATCTGGAATATTCGGGACAGTGGGGGAAATCTTCTCTCCTCTCAGGAAGAAATTGCAAGAGAAGCCACCTCCTTTTTTCAAAATCAATACAAGCGCGGGCCAAGCAATCTCCACGACATGTTTTGGGCAGCGGAACTTGTCCCTCCCATGTTCGACCCACAGGCTTACAAGGATTTCATAAAACCGGTTTCCGAGGATGAGCTTCTCTCAGCAATGAAAGCTTTCAACAAGGACAGAAGTCCGGGGCCGGACGGATGGCCGATTGAGTTCTTCATACACTTCTATGATCTGTTCAAACGGGACCTCCTACGCATGGTTGAAGCATCCCGTATGTCGGGACATATCCACAGCTCTTTGTCATCCACCTTCATCGCCTTGATCCCCAAGAAGAAAGGATCTGCGTCGCTCCATGACTACCGTCCCATCTCTTTATGCAACTCTTTATTCAAAATAATATCAAAAATCATAGCGGAGAGATTAAAGCCTGTGCTTAATAAATTCATCTCCAGGGACCAGCACGCCTTCTTAAAAGATAGGAATATCTGGGACGCTGTGGCCATGACCCAAGAATGCTTATACTCCATGGCGACTAATAAATCTGAGGCGGAAATCTACAAAATCGATCTCAAAAAAGCATTTGATTGCGTGGATTGGGGTTTCCTCCGTATTTTGCTGGCAAAAATTGGCCTCAGAACAAAAGGAATTGAATGGGTAATGGCTTGTGTGGAAAACGTGCATTTCTCAGTTATTATAAATGGAACTCCATCTTCCTTCTTCAAAGCTGAGAGGGGGCTTCGCCAGGGATGCCCTCTCTCCCCACTGTTGTTCATCTTAGTCATGAATACACTTAGTTTGCGGATTAACAGAGCGGTTCAGGAAAAGGAATGCCGTCTGATCAAAATCTGCAAAGACATCTATCTCTCCCACAATCTGTTTGTAGACGACATTCTCATTTTTGCAATGCTATGCAAAAAATCATGGTCCTGTATCCACAACATTTTACAAAAATTCCAATCAGCTTCAGGTATCCTCATCAATAGGGACAAATCAAAACTGTTCCACAACAACTCTAATGAAGACCTCATTTCATGGACAGCGTCCCTGCTTGGCTGCGCCCAAGAGCCTATTGAAAATGGTATAAAGTACCTTGGATTTAATCTGAAGGCAAAGAGCTATCGAAATCAGGATTGGACATGGCTCACTGACCGTTTCTACCACAGGATCTCGGGATGGGAATGGAGATTCCTCTCTCTGGCAGGCAGATTCATCTTGGTGCAACCAGTGCTGTCCCAGCTTGTGGTCTATTGGGCCCATCTATTCCTTCTTCCAATCTCCATCACAAAAAAAATGAGCACTCTAGCAGCAAATTTTTTATGGGGCGGCTGCTCCTTTCAGACTAAAATTCATCTCGTCAAGATGGAGGACATTTCAAGACCCAGGAAAGAAGGTGGCTGGGGTCTTTTAAATCTGAAAGTATTTGGAAAGGCCCTCATATACAAAACTCTTCACAGGGGGATCTTTGGGAATGGCCCATGGAGTCTGCTCATTAACAGGAAATACCTTAAGGGAAAAGGAATCGTTTTCTGGTATAGAAGGAAAACCTTGGGAAAAAAGAGTGGATCAGCCATCTGGCTGGGCTTCAGAAAGCTCCAACAGTTCTTCTTGGAAAATCTGAGATGGAAAATCTACACGGGGGCCAGCATTCTCATCGGATTTGACTGCATTTTAAATGGCCCTTCCTCCTTTCCTCCCTCCCTGATCCTCTATTTCGAGAATAAAGGAATTTTCACATGGGACAAGTTAATAAATTCCTGGTCTAATTCTTCCCCAGTCTGGAAATCTGCTTCTGATCTCCTCCTCCCGCCCTCCCTCTCCCTAATCTGGACCTCCTTCGTACAAGGCCTTTCGTCCCTGCCCATCCACCGTGCTGCTCCTCTGGACACGCTAGTATGGGCCCTCCCTTCCAAACCCCTCCCCATCTCAGTCAAATCCATTTTATGCAGCCAATCTCCTCCCCCCCCTATCCCCCCCCCTATGATCTTCCCGACGAACCTCTGGAAAGTCTCCTGCCCCCTCAAGATGTCCCTTTTTCTATGGCTTCTCTTCTGCAACAAAATTCTCACCTGGGAAGTGCTTCAGCAGCGGGGATGGTCGGGTCCGGGGCGCTGTTCCTTGTGCCTCATGGCCTCTGAAACCAATCTTCATCTGTTCTTCAATTGCCCTTTCTCCTCGCTCATATGGCATGATCTCTCCATCTCCTTTGGTTTTCCTCATCTTACTTTTTCTTCTGTTCAGGACGCATTCAGGTGGTGGAGCGGTCAGTCAGACACTCGGCGTTCCCTCTTCACACACTCCTGCTGCCTCATCTGGAAGTGGAGGAACTCTCTCATCTTCCATGATGCCAAAAGGCTGATGTCTGCTCTCCTCAGCATTGCCAAAGCCTCCCTGTCTCTGCAGCCATCTGCTCCTTAAAATCTCTGACAGCCCTGCTCCTCTGTTGGGAATGGCATATGGTATTCTTTCTGAATTTATCAACTTTTTTCTCTTGTTTTCGATTAGCTGAATAGTGGTTTCTTTTTCTGTCTGTCCCCGGGCAGTCCCTCTTCCCTGGAGCAATGCTGTCTTTTTAAAATGTCACTTGTTTTCTGGAGGAACGCTGTCTCCTTAAAATGTCACATGTTACTGTTAACATCCCGTTGTATAGTGGTCGTTTTCCGGTCTCACATGCTGGAAGTGCTCGCATGATTTGAAGCTTTTTTTCTTCTGACTGAAGCTTCAATGAAGGAACATCTGTATTTTGCTGTCTCGGGTCTTTTAAACAGGCTTTCTTTTTCTGTCTGTGCAATGCTAGAATAGCTAGTTTTTCCAATCCACTTTGGATCATTATCAGTCTTGTTTTCGCTGTATGTTCGTCCACTTCCGACTTTTGCCTGTAATGTTGCAAGTTCGCAGGCGCCATCTTGTATCACATCTCTCTGAATGTATGACCGATGTCGCTGTTATCTTGGGGATATTTCAGGCCTCCAGGTCTCTGTTACCCTGGGCTTGGTTTTTTATTGAAAAGTCCTTTATGTATTCACGCTTCATCCTGAAGCTGAACTTTATTCTCCAGAATATATTATTAACATTTTCTTCTGAAAAAAGAATATAAACTTGAGTGATAATTGAAAGAAAAAAAAGGAGTAAATAGTTTATGAGTGGTTGTATTATTTTTAATATAAAATTGAGTGAAAAATTGGAAATGATAGAAACAGAAAGAGACAATAAAGCGAAAATGTACATATATGAGTAAATTATGCATTTTTTTTTGTTGGACACCTAATCCTAATGGGTTAGTGTGGAAGCCGAAGAGACTAAGTAGTCAAAGGGACCTTGGGATGTGAATCCCAACGGTCACCATATTGTACTATAAATGTACATCTATTGTTAATAAAAATGCAATGCATGCTTTATCTTTTCTATTTGTTTCTCGCTGTCCATGTTTGTTTAACATGGTATCAGAGCATGATGTGTGGCCTGTGTAGTTGCCTTGAATAGTGCTGGCCTGTTTAATTCTGCCTGCGTGTTCTTTTGAATACCTCTAACTGTCATAAACGTTTAAAAGGAAAAAGAGCATCATTACACGTGCTCCTCTGTCCATTGCCTGAAGGAGAAATTCCCCCTGACAAGAAACGCTCCCTGACAAGGAACACCTGAAGGTAACGCTGTTATGCTGGTTCATATGCGTTGAAAGGAGTTGTAGCTCGTATATGAAACGTTGTTTTACTTTCAGATTTCTGCAATCTATTTTTAAGTAATTACATAAATAAGTAGTTACCATGAAGATGCGGGGTTCATAACTCAGCGTTCTTGGCTGCAACACGAGCTGTTCCATCTGGTCGGATTCTTGAAAGCCGTAGGTTATGTATTTGCTATGCAATAGAAAAAGACAAAGATCCATATCAAAATCAGAGGTCCATCATGTATACGGCCTGCTTCCTCTCTCGAGAAACGAAACATCTTCGCTTGCTACTGTTTAGTTTCTGCACTTTTTATCAGACATACAAAACAAAAAATCATGTGCAGACCTCCGATGTTCTCTAGGTTGAGTAGGTAGGCCAGTTCTCCTCGTCTCACCCGAAAAGAGAAAGGAGATTTCTGATTATCGTCTGCTTTTACTTTTATCGTGCAAATACGTAATTTGAATTCAGAATTTCGCCCTGAAAAAGGCATCGAGTTACAGAATGCATAGAATTGGGTATAATTGGTAATCCATAATAATCTGCGAAACCAATATGGATAATTTCGTATCATAAATCAATTCGACCATGGTAGGGAACATTTTGAAGGTTCAGTCTGCTTGAAGGTCATAGTGTAGGCAGATGGCGAGAAATATCTCGGCAGATGGCTAAAAATCCTCTTGTTCGCAGTCTAGGCAGATGTCAATAAATCCTTTTGGCAGACCTCAATAAATCCTCTAGTTTGTTCGTCCCTACCGCAGTGAAGATGACTGTTGCTTTCATTTGCTAAGATTCCTGGTTTGTTTCACAAGGACTCAGTCTGCACAGTGATTTTACAGTGTAATCGAGGTGTACATATTGTTCTGGATTGAAGGCTTTGATAACAACAAGTATGACACAGGACTTGCGATGACAGAGTGCACCTGTGTACGAGTTTCTTGCTTGCAATGATGATAGCATGTTTGCTCAGCAAGGCTACATTTTCCATATCATTTAACCAAACAATGTATTTCACAAATGGAGTATGGAGGTCCCCAAGAACAATCCTCTATTGCAGATCAAAGAGGAGTATTCTATCTTCTGACCTATAAAGAAGGTTTCTCGTTCCTGCATAAAAGATTGCATCTACAGTTGTTGGAAGACTACACTTCTTAGTCACCTCATTTCTGAGATTTTTTATCACTTGGTTATGAATCTTGTCAAGGACAGCAAATCGATTGCGAGCAACAAAGACAACAGATCCTCCAAGTCCTCTCTTTGCCTCAGCATCTTTGACAACTTATCCATATTGCCTACAAAAAAAATGAAAGTCTTTGTTCTCTGAAGCAACAGCAATTTCAATATTTCCACTCTCCACTGCTAAGTTGAAACGTGTCTTCTCATCTTTGACAAAGTGAAGAGCCACTTCCGGGAATCCCTTCTGCTGCAGGCAACTGACAGAATTCCCTGATTCCAGAATAAGAAGCTGTGGCGTCCATGTTTTTTTCAACACTGTTGGCGCCGTCTGTGGGAAATATTTAAATATGTTTACTTTATATCAGCAAAAGGAAGTGTACTATAGCCTTATGGAACTTAATCTTCATGTTTGAGCTCTTTCAAGAAGTCATTGTTATCAACAAAGACCACTTTCCAGCCATCAGGGTCAAGAAAAGAAGTTATTTTAGTGTTGATCCCTAGTATTGGCCTTGGTTCGCGTGTTATTTTCCCTCCATGTTCTTGTGTAACTACCCAAAGAGCCTCTGCACTCTTGTATACATCATCTACCTGTGCATATGCATTGCCTCTGGTGTATTCCTTTACACCTTAATTGTATGTTAGCTCAAGAACTGTTGTCTCTTCCTCATTGGCATATCCCAGCATTGCTATTGTATACTCATAAGAAGGCTTATCTGATTTTCTCAGGAGTTTCATCCCACATGCCTTTTCATAGAAATTGATGGATCAATCAAGATCACCAACACGAAGCATGATGTGTATGAAATTCAGTCTGAAAAATACCGTATAGTGCTATGCCTTTAGAGATACACCGTCCAACCATTACTAACTGTGGCAGATATTTAAATATGTTTACTTTATCAGCATATATATATTTCAATATGACTTGGAGAAGTTTAGGCCCATGATTTTTGGAGAAGTTCGAAGAGATTTGTTATTGACTGTGGAATAGTTTTGGCTAGTCTTTGCATCAGATTTGGATTTTTCATCTTTCCAAGAAGCTTTTAGCTTTCTGAGGAACTCAAAGTATCAGTTAGACATTGCATTTTTTTTGGGAAAATGGATCAAATTGGTGAAGTATTAGATTTTTTGAAAACTCTAATACAATCTACTTCTAATGACACATTCCAAATCAGCAAAGCCTCTCTCTCAGAAATTCAGACAT
>APFE030026423.1:1915-16773 GCA_000404065.3 Pinus taeda
CTTTCCGCATTTCCAGCACACCACCTTTATAGGTTTTCCTAGAGATTTAGATCTCCCTCTACATTTAGATCTCCCACTCGATGACTTATTTTTGTTTTTATTCTGGGACTGTCCTCGTATAGACAAGGCATCACCATTCCGGTTGTCCATATTTTTCCGTTTCATCTCCTCCGTCAGCAAGGCTGAGACTATTTCATCAAACTGCAAAGCAGTTGCATTGCTATCTATTGCAATAACTAGACTATCACACGAATCTGGTAGAGAACACTACAGACTGATGCACTTATCTTCATCGGAAATTTTAATATCAACAAATGATAACTAACTTACCACAGTGTTAAACGTATTCAGATGCTCTGTCACTGAGTCTCGATCTTTCATCCTCAGGTTATACAGCTTTTTCTGCAGGAATAGTTTATTCACCAGAGACTTAGATTGGTACAAAGTCCCTAACTTGTCCCACAGAGCCTTCGCTGTAGCTTCCCCAGATACATTTAGCAATACTGAATCTAAGACACACAATTGTATTGTGCTCTTTGCGTTTCGATCCAGCTTCTTCCATTCTTCATCAGTCACTCCCGTTGGTTTAGTACCCGGATCTACCACGATCCACTAATATTTATCCACCAACAAATCCTCCATCTTGAGTTTCCACAACTCAAAACTTTGACCATTGAACTTCTCAATCTCTATCTTTCCGCTTCTCGCCATCTTCTTTCACCACCAGAATTGATCTCGCAGATCTCCCACTGAACAGGGTCTACCACAGGCCTGAGCGAAACCTCTCAGCAACAAAGGTGTCCCCTTGAAGCCAAAAAAACTCTGATACCAAATGTAGGTTTTAACCCCGTACATAAATTACCTGCATACGAATTCTAAATCACAGGAAAAATAAAAATGAGAGAGCATAACAGATAAAACATGTATACACAAAGATTTCCCACTGGATCCCAAAACCGGGACTACCAGCTTGATTTTTCATTATGTTCCTTTTAATGTTACAATACATATTTATACATGCCAAAGCATCCAATACGATGGACCGAAAACCATCGCATCCAAAACCATGGACCGAAAACCATCACACCCAAAAAACATGTGTGAAAATCATGCACAAAACCATAGGTGGGTCCGCCCAACCTAACATAGGGTCCAAAACCAAAATTTTCTGGGGCGCTGCCCGGACCCCATAAAGTGGGGTTATGGGTACCCCTCAAACCCCCTGTTAACTATGTGGAAAGAATATAACACAACCCAACACTTCAAACTATTTTTTCAAACAAACCTTATGAAAATTTTTAAATAGACTACACACCTTTATTTTTATTTTTAGGAGCTAGATATGGAATCTAATGTATCTCTAAAATTTTGTATCTCCAAGGTCTAAAATTGCGGATTGTGATAGCCCTCTGAGTCCTCTTTCCAATGCCACTATTCTGATCAAAATTGGATTCTCCAAGAAAGATTTATATAGAATCTCCCAAGATGACCTAATTGTACACTTTTTTAGTAGAGGGAAATTGTATGAACTGCCATATGTAATTGTTTCAGCCTTTAGACCTGAAAACATTGCACCAAAAACTAGAGTGTGTCCTTTTTCTCTACCTTCTTACAAAATGTAAATCTGATACCCAGAGAAAACAATATGATCTCTAGGTATTAGGTCTAGGGTTTGTTTTCACTCCTTCCAGAGTTGTCCAAATGTCAGTCCATATCACCATTCATCTAAGTGTACCATAATTCAGAGAGTTGTCATTATCATTTTAGGTTCCAATGGGTCATTTTACACTATGTTCGTACTTCGGTTGTACTTGGGTAAGGCTCATTTCCCTCTCCTAGGGTTTTGAAGGTAATTTCTCTTGGATGGTCAAAGCATCAACAAAACTTGTATCCTGATATTCATACACCTTCCAGTATCCTTAGTGTACCTTATTAAACACATCCCATCACTGATATCCCTCAAATTGCTCATTTTTCGACAAACCCTAGTTTCTTGCTACAATTTGACAATTTTCTAGCCTAGGCCTATGTTTAGCCCTTTTGGACCCCTTCCCCTCACTAAATCTTTTGAATTCCAATTTTCCGTATTTCCTAACATCCCTCCCTACTTCCCAAAATTTCCTCAAGAATTTAGAAGCCCCATTATCCTCTTCATTTCCCTTCATTTTGACAAATCCCTTGTTCCATACATCGGGGTAGGTTTTAATCAAATGATGTTTCTAAGAAATAGAATATGAATTTGGAGAAAGTGAAAGATTTTTTTGTCCAAAATAGGCCAAGGAATAAAAACCTCCTTCACTTTTTACATAGGTGTCATGGTTTTAGAGAAATGTGAAAAATATAGTTGCCTCAGGAGAATTGTTGCACCTTTAGAGTGACCTTGGGAAAATCAAGATTTCTCCTAGCTTGGTTGGCAAAATGACCTATGTGATGAGTGAAATGATAACTAGACACAAAGATATTTCCAATGAGCTATCATGTGCTCAATTTGGAGTTGAGGAATATCTTAAAAGGTTGGATGCAACATCACTCTGCCTTTAGACAGTCTCATTTTGCAAATTTTGACCAATCTTGGGAGATTTGAATTTTGATAGGGAAAATTAACTCCAAATTGAAAAATTCAAGATGTGTTGGAAACTAAACTCAATAATATTTTCAATGAGCTATTGTTCACCCAATTGTGACAGAAGGAAGGCCTCCAAAACGTAATCTGAAAATGACACTACACACAGAATCAGTGGCACTATGCACAGGCTTTTCCAACAGGTGCGTAGCGCCTCCGGTGCTCGCTTTTGATAGGGACCTCCATTTTAAGAAAAATTGGCATTTTTAGATTCCTTATAAAATGTTATGCATGCTCAGAAATTATTAGGAAATTTTGACAAGTTTTGGACCTCCAAATGGGCCAAAAACACCAAACAAATGTCATCTCTGTCACTTTTTGGCCACACAGGAAGCAGTCTTGGGAAATTGCAATTTTGAAGGGGAAAATGGACTCCAAATCAAAAAGTTCAAGTTTCCAGAAATTAGACTTAGAGGGTTTTCCAACAAGCTATCCGGCACCTGATTTGGACCTCGGAAAGCCCTCCAAAAGTGCTTGGAGAAACTGTTACACAGAAGAAAAATGGCGCAACAAACAAGATGAAAAAGTGTCAATTTTGCTCAAAAACTTTGTTTTTCCCCTAGTTTTCTTCTAGTTTGATTTTTTCTCTCTTATGGTAAAATTCATGATGTGACATGATGTAAATTGATGTACTATGATGTAAAAATGATAAAAATTGACTTGATAAGGTAGATACATCAGTTGTAGGTGGTTTAGAGTTGAATGAATCAGTTTCCTAGGTTTTAGAGGCAAGCTGTTCCAATGCCTATTTTTGTGTTCCTAGTTTAGATATGGTTGAAACCACCCCTCTTCTCATGGATTCGACCCCTGATGGATAGCACAGGTGGTTTGGAGGTCTATATCATGTGTTTTTTTAATCATTTTCAAAGGTTGGACTCTTGTGGATATATTGAACATTATTGTACATCATTTCTGTAGTTTGGCAAGAAAATAAACCAGGGTTTTGTAGAATTTTGTGGGATTCTTGTGGTAATGTGAGTTAGCATAGTTTCCTTCTCAATTATTTAGTGATCTTATGTTTATGTGTGCCATTATCTCTCTTATTCTACATAAATAAATGAATCAAGTGTAAAAGGTAGAATTCATTGTTGTTTTAGTGCACTGCCTTAGGGCTTATTTGGTTTTACATATTTCCTACTTTTTGAAGAGGACTCGTGACTTATGCATGCCCTCTTCAGCTCCTCACCATTACACTCATTTAAAAGTTCTAAAACACTTGCCTACCTTGCCCCACAGAAATCTCTGCAAATCTGTGTTCATTTCCCGGACCCAAAACTGATTTCCTCGCCTAATCCAACAACCAACCATTAAATTCAAACAAATTACTCTGAGTAATCATACCTAGCCTAAAATTAGTTTTTATACTAGTCATCTCAAGCCTTCCTTGATAAATTTTCATTAAGATTGGCAAGGAGAGAGCCCTCTCCCAACTTGGTAGGGCTAGCTACCAGGTTAAGCGTGGTTTGATGTTACCCTAGACTTGCCTTTCTCAGCCTGAGGTAGATTTAGGCCCTAACATAGTGATGACCATACTGGGGAAGAGAAAATTGTTTTCTTGTTAATTTTCTTTGCTTTATAAACTATAGATGGAGCCTGAAGTTAGCCAGGTAGCCTTCGAACTGCTCTTGCTTTGCGAGTGCATAAGTAGATGAATGTTGCTTTAGTCAATCTCCGATTTAGTTTATGAATTGAATATCTGACTTCCAAGTTGTCCTAGTACATATATCAAGTTAGATTTGATTGTTGAAGGTGGACAACGATCAGACATCGGAAAGGCTGAAATCATTCACCTGGCGACTGCAAATCAATTTCAAGATCAGATCCAAGGACTCCACTAGAGGATGAACCTGACCAGTAGAAACATGAAAGGACAATATGAAAAGATCAGGTATTCAAGTTGTAATTTCATCCAAGACATTATGTTCTTTGTTATAAATTATTTCTTCTCTTTTCCCAAGAATGTCAAGAAGGCTTTTCCTGTAGTTGATTCTTTCCCTTTGAAGATTGTAAATACCAAAGATTTGCGTGCCTTTGAGCTTGATCAAGACCCTTTTTCTGAAGCTTGTGATGACCGTCTTCAAAATGATGAGCGTCAAGAGACCAAGATTGATTCTACACCTTTTGTACATACCCCTATACCTTGTAAAATTCCAAATCGATACAAGCCTCTGATTTTATCTCCTATATTCCATGCTTTCCCTAAAAATCTTGACCTATATCTACCAAGATTTCATGGTGACTGTAACAACACCACTGCTGAGAGACATGTATTGAATTTTGAGTCTTTTCTCGACCTTTTTGAAGTTGATGAAGAAGATGTCGGTATTATACTTTTTGATCTTTCTTTGCAAGGCGAAGTCAAGAGTTGGTTCAAAACCCTACCTGATGCAAGCATCTCGGATTTCCAATAGTTTGTCAAAATTTTTCTCGATAGGTGGATGATCAGAAAAAACCCTTTCTTGATTATAGAAGAGTATAACCAACTGAAAAGACTACCAGGGGATACAATACAACAATTTTTTGCCAGATTTAACCAAATCTACTTTTCAAGGCCAGTTAATATAAGACCTCCTCCTAGATCCGCTCTCTTGCACTACCGGGGTGCCTTCGATCCAGAAATGGAGTTTTAGCTGAGGAAAAGGAACCTTGCAACACTTGAAGAGATGCAGAATAGTGCAGTAGATGTAGAGGCTCATTTGCTGATTAGAAGGGCAAAGTTGAACAAAGAAAATGTGAAGAACATAGATCGAGAGGAATCAACATCCTTAGAGGTAATGTTCGACATTTTGGTAAGTGCAGTGGAAGAGATAATGCAAAATATCACCGCAAGGAATGATTATGATGTTCAAGCCCATGGCTCGCTAATTGAAGGAGAACAAGTTGTTGATCCAAAACATTTTGTTTCTTATCCCAGTTTTCATAGATCTGATAATGATTGTTTGATAGATCATCTTGGAGAAGAGAGATCTATTGATATGACATGTATGCTTGATGATGTGTTTTATACTGATGATTTTGCCTCAATTTAATCAGTATGATGATGATTATGTTCTCCAAACGGAAGCTAGTCTTGTAGACACACCAGTAGCTAATTTGTGGGAGGGGAAGTTCATTTTCAGCAGCTCAAAAACAATGATCAGCCGATACATATCAACTATGGAAGTGAGGAGGAAAGTGCAACAAATTTTGAAGTAACTGAAGGATCTTTTCCTTTCTTTTTTTCTTCGTTTCAGTTTATCAAAGACAACTTTCATGCAATCAGAAATCAACTATCGACAAGTCTTCATCTAGACCATCTTGAGAGCAGTGAAATCCTTGTTGAAGACTTTTCATATCCAGAGTTGTAGTCTTCGAATGCCATTGATTGTCAAGTTGCAAATGAAGACTTGGAAGTTGGAACATATGATCAAATGATGCAAGATGATTCCGTACCATTTTGTTTTGAATCATTTTAGTTTTTGAAGGATAATTTGCATAGTATATCTTCAAATGGGCAGATTGTAGAAAATCATGCAATCTCATTAGAACTAATAGAAAATGGGTTGCAACAATCTTTTCAAGTTTTTCACGATCCAATAGCTGATGTGTTGGATGATGATTGCAGTCAAAGTCCTTCTCCATTAGCTAACTATGAGCTTGAAAAATGTACCAATACAAACATGATCCGGCAGTCGGTTTCTTTGTCATTTTCAGTAGGAGTCTCGTCACAAAGCTCAGATGAAAGTTTGCATTCATAGTATGAGGAGAAGAAAAGTAATCCATTGGATGAGATAAGTTCTAGTGTGAATGAATTTCAAGATCCTTATGCAGTGTTTTTGGAGTCAGATAAAGAATCCATATCATTCAACAGATACGTTTATACGTTTTCGTGGGAGTTGCCTTTTAGTAGTTCTTTCTTGTTGTTCATAAGAAAACACTTATGGAGAATGCAAAAAACAGCCAAAATTCTTACTTGGTTGCATTGGTTGTTTCATTTCACTTGATCAGGTGATGAATGGAACTGTTAGAGTAGGTTTTGATGAATAAGATCTATTTTGAGCATCGTTTCCAGTTTGTCGATTTTGAGTCATGCATTTTAGTGTGATTTTTTTACTCCATTGCCCAATGGATAAGGGACTGGTCTGCTCTCCCAAAGATCTGTGGTTCTTGTCACCTCTAAAGAGCTACCATCCCCATTGGAGCCTGTTAGCCTCCTACTGCAGCAGGTTACTCATATTTCATGATTGACATTTTACAGGCCAAATATGTCATACTTTCCATGCTGCAATGCTCCATATTTGCTAACAGTCACCAAAGAAAGAGGCCATGAAAGTTTGCAAGTCAATGTTTATCTGCTGCATTCAAATTTTGAAGAGTTGTTCCATTTTTGTACAAGTCTCAGTCAAAGGGAGGTCCAAACAACTTAATCTTGGTCTCCCTAGGTTTCAATTTCCTATTTTAGAATATAGAGAATGAACAATCTGTCCAAACAACTTAATCTTGGCAGATTCTTAGATAGGTAGAGAAGCAAAGGAGCCCAACTCTTTAATATGGGCCCTTGGAAGAAATAAGGGTAGTCTGTAGATAGGAGGACAGAAAAACAAAAGTTGAAAAGCTGGGTCTGCAAGTCTAAGTGCACCCAAACCAAAAGAAGAAATTTTTTTAGGTAAGTAGACTGGGTAGGTAGCTTTGGGGTTGTAGAATCATTGATTATGATCAGTTTTGTGTTTTCAAAAGTTATATCCATTCGATCAGTATAGCAAGGAAGTTCCCATTTCGAAGGACTTCAAGCGAGGCATGTCTAACTTCCCCCTCTTCTCTCCCCTAAATCATTTACTAAATCCCCCTAGAGAGGTCGAAATCTGCTTGATAACTCTCCTTTTCATCATTTTCATAACAATTCACCCTGGTAAAGATCTGCTTTACTCAAGCAATATTCATACTTCCTTTACGGATCATTGCTTCCTTTAAAAAAGCCTAAGATTCACATACTTAGCGCTTTCTTATCACTGGTCATATTAACCGCTAACCTTACTATATAGCTCCCTATCTACCTCCTCATCCCTATTTTTAACTATGTTAATAATTCCCTTATATATTTATCCCCTCCCTTTGGTTGAAAAATAACCATAAGTACACATGGGAATTGCTAAGTTTGTCTGAAACATAGCAAGAACCCTCATCTTCCCCCTTCAAAACCATCTTCCAATACAGTGGACTCCTTCCAAAGCATGTAATTCTCTCTCTTAAGGTTATCGGACCCCTTCCGAGGCCGCAAATAATCTTCAGAACCATATATTCCCCTCCTCTGATCACAAACAACCGTTGCTGATTTCCCTAACATTCTTCCGATCCCGGTGAACCCTCTCCGACGCAATTATCGCAATCGGAGGTCGCAAGGGAATTATGGCTCGCCGTTGTTTCTTCCCAATGGATGCTCCGCCGATGCCATCTCGCGATCGGCATATCGCAATATTTATACCACATAGGTGTGCCCCTTTCCCTTTTTTCCCGATGCACTATCGCGATATCAGCAATCGACGATCGCAAGCATCGCGTTTCCAAAATAAATACCTTCTCATTCTCCGTCGATGCGATATTGCGATCATATGGAAAGAAGTATATCGCATCGCAGTAACATATGGGCTGCCCTGCCGACCATATCATTGCCACATCACCCTGCCACGTCACCTCGCTGACGTACCCGCCGTACAGTTGACGTCATGCTGACATCAACAGCCAAAAAAACGGAAAAACGCGCAAGCGCAAAAGTCAAGCTTCGGAGCTCCATAATGAAAAACATAAGCATTTTTCGATGCGCGATTAGCGCGAAGTGCTAATCGCCTATCGCTACGAGAAATGAGCCATATTGGAGAATCTTTAAGGAATCTTTTGATTCCTCGGCCCATTTTGAACCGAAAAGGCCTGAAAAAGTCTGATTTTGCCAATTTAAACGTATTTGAAGACAGAGAGAGACCCAGTTCAGAGGTTAAAGTGTATCAGAGCAGTGTGAAGATAAAAAGCATGTCAAAGAGTATCAGAGTAGCGGCAAAGTGTATCAGAGGAGATTTTCTCAGGGCTCGAGGCAAATCCAACATTAAAAGGAAAGCCCTGAAAGTCAAGAAATAGTTGAGGATGCATTGAAAGCTCACCAGCACAAATGATTGCAGATTAAAATCACAGGAGATCAGTGGACCAGAACTCAATGCATAGTTATTACAAAACCACTGCACCAAGCCACATAGGACATCACATTAACTCAATTTTTGATCCAGCTGCCACTGGCGCAGCCCAAAAAGGACTTGATTACATTTAATTCCAGCATAAGTTAGGTTTAGAAAGATTTTTTCCTACAGACCTGTTTAGGTCGATTGTAATAAATGACTTTAGATATTTTGCTTATAGATACCACCCTGAAAAATGGAGTAGGGGTTGGTTGGTTGTTGATTTTTGTTAGTTCGATGTTTTTCTCAGACTCGCACTGTAAATGTGATACTTTCTATAATCAAAGACTGCTGAAAGCATGGATTCTGGATCTGTCTGCTGTGTCTCACTGGTCGAGGAGTGACTATGGAATTCCTGTACTTCGACATGGTCAATAAGTGTTTCTTTAAATTTGTTTAGTTTTTATGTTTGTGTTATCATGATTCCACCACCTAAATTGCAGAAAAGAAGAATAGTATAGGATTTGCTTGGCTACACCCTAGGCTCAATTTCTACAATTTCTCTATGTTTTCATTAGGAATAGTTATGAACATGCATACTTAAATGATCTTGTTTATGCTGTTTCTTTCACATATGAATGCTAGTTTAGGAATTCTTAACTGCTCCTAGATAACCATTCATTCCCTTCTCCTCCCTGTCATTTGGTGAAAGATTCTTGATTGCCTTTCATCACTGATTTTCATTCCATCTTTTCAGCAAATTGGTAATTGTCTCATGTGTAGCTATCCCGCTCCATAATCCTCTTGTGACCGAGAAAACGCAACAGCAAGCCTTAATCCATGACTCTATGGTCAATGGTTTGAAACTTATCACACTTTCCCTTGCCTCTCTGCTTGAAATTATCTGCCTCACATTCATCTTCAATCCAAACAAAAAAATCAAAAACCCCTAAAACCAATAGCTAGCCTAAAATCATCCCCAACAAAGCTAAATCATTAAGAGAGAGCCCTCTCTGATTGCAGGTGGGCTAGAACCTGCAATCCAAAGATGGGTTTGTGGTTACCTCGGTCATATCCCTTCAGGAGCTTAGGGACAACCTGAGTGATAACATAATGGGACTCCACTGGGGACCTCCTCAGCTAATCTCACAAAACCAGTTTGAAGCTCCGCGGAGGAAGAAACCAACCTTAAAAAAGTTCGGTCGACCTGTGCCTTTAGAAAATTTCCCAAAAACAAGTTAGAAGCTAGCTCCCAAGAAGCATTTGCGCTACACAAGATCAAATCCAGATCCGAATCCCCCTGCTGTTTTTGAAAATCCCAACATAATCCCCAAAATTTGCAGAAAGCAAGAGCAGCGAGAAGATTTTACTGCTTCTATTCCCCAAACAGTTCAACCTAGTAGTTTCATAACCCCTGTCAAAGTTTTGTTCTGTTCAAACCCTTCTTCCCCATGTTCATCATCCACTTCCCCAACCGCTGTGTCCACACCTCCATTCACTGCAAATACTACCATTACCACTCCTAATATCCTAGTCACTCCAGTCATTCCCCTTATCCCTGTTGTTCCTCTTATCCCTGTTAATATGGCTAGTAGATATGCGCCCTTACAGCTGCCTGCTAATCCCGGGGCTATGCCTCAGGACTATCAGACAAAAATTACCTATTTTGATGGCACAAATTCCTGCACAGCCCTACAACATACCAAGAAAATGCAGGATTACTTTGAGAGTTATGAGATCGATGATGACGGTCTGAGAATGAAGATTTTTGTCCAAAGTTTGACCGGCGATGTCAGAACCTGGTTTAGGGCACTTACACCCAATTCCATTTTAAATCTAGAGGCCTTATACTAGACATTTATTAATAGATGGGAGAAAAAGAAAGACCCCTTGCACATACTATCTGAGTATGATATTATCAAAAGATGACCTCAAGAGGCTATCTTGGATTACTATGCAAGGTTTAATAACGTTTACAATGCAATATCTCAAAATTTGAGACCTCCACCTGATCTTGCTTTATACAAATTCCCTGATGGTTTTGATGCCGAAATGGCATATCAGTTAAGGGAAAGAGCCCCTCAAAGCCTTGCAGAAATGCAAGATGTTGCTGTCAGTGTGGAGGCAAACCTAATTGCCAAAATAAACAGAGCCAGAATCGAGAGAAGAACCACTTTCAAGGAAGAACCCTCAGCCTTAGATCAAAAAATAGATGCTATCATCAGTGGCATGCATAGGCTAGGAGACAGAGTAGAGAGCATTGAGAGAAAATCATCATGGGAAGGACAAAAGTCCAACACCATAAGGAACTTGAACTTCAGGAAAAATCAGACCACAAACGCTGGAAGGGCTAGTCCCGACCATGAAATTAGGCCTCCTTTCCAAGAAAACTATGTGGATGCATCCACATCCAGTGAGCCCACAGATGAGACTCACATGAACCTGATCGATTCGAATAATGAACAACAAATCTTTGTCACTGAAGATGACCGAAACTACCCTGATGTAAAACAATTTCAGACCAAGTTGAGAGAGTCTTTTGATTTCAAACAAGGTTATGATTCTGCTGTGTATGAAGTGCACAAACAATATAAGTTAAGAACAAGGACCATTGATGTCCCTGCATCCAGCAGAACAAAGGATAGCAAATAGCCCAACAAAATTAAAAACAATGTTGTCATAACAGAACCAGCTGATATTGTTGTCCCAAACCCGCATCAGGTAACTGTGGAAGATATAACAAACATGCAGCTTCCTATTGGTCAGCCTCTACCTTCCTCTCTCTCAAAATAAAACTTGAACAACAATCCAAAAAATCTTCCCAAAACAGAAATACCACAAACTGTCATTCATCATAACGTTGATATTCAGAAAGAAGACATAGAGAATATGCCTGAAAAAGAAAAATCTACTACTATCAACACTAAGAATCCATTAGAGAAACCATTTAACTTAGAAGCAGAAATTGGAAAACTCAAGATATCCATTCCCCTCTCAGAACTTGCCAAACAAGATGTATATAGGCAACAAATCCAAAGGTCACTTCAACTACCAGAGGTCAGGGACGATGTAAATGTTTTAGATGATACCCCTGAGCTGCTGTTTGGTTTAGAAGTTAACGGAAAATCAACATATGGATCTGTTCCACCCTTTTATGTCAGTTTGCACATACATGACAAAATCCTGCACAATGCTATGTTTGACTCAGGAGCCTCACATAACCTTATGCCCAAAGCTGTAATGGAAAAGATGAACCTTGATGTCACAAGACCTTATAAAGACTTATACTCCTTCGACTCAAGTCAAGTCAAGTGTTTAGGCTTAATCAAAGACCTTTGTGTGTCTCTAGTCCAATTTCCCAACAAGACAATTCTAATGGATGTAGTAGTTGCTGACATTCCCACAAAATATGGCATGCTCTTATCAAGATCATGGGGAGAAAAAATGCAAGGATCCCTTCAACTTGACCTCTCTTATGCCACTATATCTGTCTTTGGGCAACCAAAGAGACCGTACATGGAATCACTGATGAAGTGCGTGGTAAGCAGTGAGGAAAAGCCCCAAAATTTTCCAATTTACTCAATCCATTCTGATATGGATTCTTTTATTTTATTTAATTATGACACCAATCCTCCAACTAATGAGAAGCCTTCAGCCTTAGAGCAAGAAACATGCATCAATGAGGAATTAGTTGCCAATTTCCATGAAATTATCACAACAGTTAAGGCAACTAGCAAACAAGAAGAACCTCCCGAAAAGGAAATGATAAGTCTGCCCAATCCTCAGATAACTGAAACTCTTAATACAAACCTTAAGCAAGAAATCACATGGTATTTAGAGTTTGATGGTTCTGTCAATAAATTAGGAGCAGGGGCAGGAGTATGGATCTACAATACACATGGAAATCACAAGAAGGCCATGCCTATAGATTAAATTTCAGGTGTACAAACAACATGGAAGAGTATGAAGCTCTCCTCTTAGGCCTAAAATTGCTCAAAGTCGTAGGAGCTACTAAAGTTTCCATTCTAGGTGACTCCGATCTGATTATACAACAAATTAAAGGTAACTTTGTTACTAATGACAGTAGAATGAGAGCCTACATGACAGCTGCCACAGAAATACTCAATTCTTTTAATGAGTCCAAGCTTGCCAAAATTTCAAGAGACCATAATATTTATGCTCACAGTCTAGCAACTTTCACTAGCACATGCAAGCTTCCCTTTGAACCAAATCACCATTTCACTGCTGAGATAAAACATAGACCCTCGGTCCCCAACAATGTTAAGGATTGGCAAGTGTTTCAAATTGATGCCCAAATTAACAATTTCCTTACTCTTGAGGGCGAATTTTCGAACACAAACATTGACATGGATGCCATCAACGATTCCCAACAGCTAACAGAAGAAAATCACTTGGCTGTGACAGCTGCAATAGCTAAACAAATCCTTAACCCAACTGTTTTTGACAATGCAAACATAGAACAGCTGAAACAAGTGTGTTTAGAGGAAACAACCAGAGTAGAGGATGAGTTTATTGATCTAAAGAGTAATTTTCTACCTGCTGGCCTTACTCCATTAGAAGACATGTTCGATGACAATGATGTGCCCAAAAAGCCAAAAATGGAGCCTCTAAATGCTGCTATAGAAGAACACAACATAGGAACAACAGAACAGTCCAAAATGATTAAGTTGTCCAAAAATCTGCCCCCTGATCAAAAACCAAAATATGTGGATTTGTTCAAAGAATTCCAAGATGTATTCGCTTGGAGTTATGAGGACTTGAAGACCTATGACACCCTCAGTAATTCAACACACCATTCCCCTAAAACCAAATCAAAAACCGTTCAAACAGAAACTTAGAAGAATCAACCCCATGCTTCTTCCCCTCATTGAAAAAGAAATAAAGAGAATGTTTGAAGCAGGTATCATTGCATCCATTAGATTCTCTGAATGGGTATCTAACTTAGTTCCCACAAGGAAAAAATTAGGAGAGATAAGACTGTGTGTAGACTTGAGAAATTTACACCAGGTCTCTCTAAAAGACCACTATCCTTTGCCTAAAATGGACCATATCTTACAAAGAGTAGTGGGATCATCTAGAATTTCTTTACTAGATGGATTTTTAGGATTTAATCAGATACTCGTTCACCCAGATGACCAAGACAAGACAGCATTTACCACACTGTGGGGAACATTTAAGTATGTTAAAATGCCTTTCGGGTTAAAAAACGCTGGTGCTACCTTTCAAAGGGAAATGGATATTGCATTTTCCAAGGAGATACATGATTTCCTTGTTGTATACCAAGATGACCTAACCCCTTTCTCCAAATCTGACCAAGAGCACCTTAAACATTTGAGGCAAATTTTCATGACATGCAGGAAATATGGCATTTCCTTGAATCCTAAGAAGTCCCTGTTTTCCCTTGAGGAGGGCAAGGTCCTAGGCCACATCATATCAGAAGATGGGATTAGAATTGACCTTGAGAGAATTCAAGCTATCCTCCAAAGCCCATATCCAAGAAATATAAAAGAGCTGCAAGCATTCTTGGGAAAGATCAATTTCCTAAGGAGATTTATCCCAAACCTAGCTGAACTAATAAGGCTATTGAGCAATATGCTAAAAAAAGATGCCAAGGTAAGATGGTCTCTTGAAACCAAGAAAGCTTTTGAGAGTATCAAAACTACCTTGACTCAAATGCCTGTCCTCACCAATCCGCAATTCGAAAAAGATTTTATCATTTTTTCTTTTGCATCTAAGCACACCATAGCCGCTGTCCTTTTGAAAAAAGATGATCAAGGTAATGAAAAGCCAATTGCTTTATTTAGCCGAGCTCTAACAGATGCACCCTTAAAATATCAGATTATGGAAAGCAGGCTTATGCCCTGGTTAAGGCCATCAAAGATTTTAGAATTTACATCTTATACTCCCACGTGATTGCCTATGTCCCAAACTCCGTTGTAAAAGATATATTAGCTCAAGAGGGACTAGAAGGCAAAAGAGGCAAATGGATTGCCAACATTCTTGAATATGACATTGAGATAAAACCTACCAAGCTGATAAAAGGACAAGGTTTAGCCAAACTAATGTCCGAA
>APFE030026423.1:16900-27532 GCA_000404065.3 Pinus taeda
TAAAAGGACAAGGTTTAGCCAAACTAATGTCCGAAACAAATTTCCAAGCCTTAGACATTAATCAACTGGACAATGAACTGGAGCTGGCGACTCCACAGATCAATGAAACCTTTTTGCAATCCCCATGGTATGCTAATATTTGCTTTGTATTTTTAAACTTGTGTGCTCCCCCAGGATTGTCTAGGACCAAGAAAAGATTTTTAAGGATGAAATCATCAAAGTTTTGTGTCATAGATGGTGCTTTGTTTTGGAAAAATCATGAAGGAATATTGCTTAATTGTTTGACTATGAATGAAACTAACAGCATGATGAAAGAATTCCATGCAGGGGACTGTGGAGGACACTTATATTGGAAGTCCACTGCTGACAAGATTTTAAGGGCTAGTTATTATTGGCCCTCTCTTTTTGCAGATGTCAAGAAGTTTGTTGTTTCATGTCACAAATGCCAAATCTTTGAAGGGAAAAGAAAATTACTGCCTCTGCCCCTTAAGCCCATTTCAACCGAAAAGCCTTTTCAACAATGGGGTTTCAACTTCATTGGAGAAATTCATCCCTCTTCCTCAGGCCAGCACAAGTGGATTCTAACAACCATTGATTATTTCACTAAGTGGATTGAAGCCATCACATGTAGACAAGCCAATGGCTCCACCATTATCCAATTCCTTGAGAGCAATATCCTTTCCAGATTTGGCTACCCTGAGAAGATTATCATTGATAATGCTGGTGCCTTCAAATCCAAAAAGATCATCAATTTCTGCCACAAATTCCACATTACCTTGGCCCACTCCACAGCTTACTACCCTCAAGGTAATGGCTTAGCCGAATCATCCAACAAAAGCCTCATCAACATCATAAAGAAGCTGCTAGAGGAAAACAAAAAGAACTGGCACAAGAAGCTCACAAATGCTCTGTGGGCAGACAGACTTTCAACTAAGAAATCCATTGGGATGAGCCCTTATGAGCTAGTATATGGCATGGAAGCTAAATTTCCTTCATCTTTGGGCATTCCTATTATCAAACTATTGAAGGAGATTCAGGCTGAACCAAATGACATGTAGAGAAGAGTTAATCAGACCATTCACCTTCAACAAACCAAAGAGCAAGTGTATGACAGAGCTCAAATGTTGCAAGAGAAGCTCAAAAAGATGTTTAATAAGAAAGCTAAAGCAGAGGATTTCTAGGTTGGCAGCAAAGTTCTATGGTGGGACTCACGAAGAGAAGACAAGGGAAAGCATGCCAAATTCGATTTTCTATGGAAAGGGCCATACATTATTAGCGTTGTGCAAGGCAACAACACATATTTTCTCAAATCTCTAGATGGTAGCACAGCTGAGGAAGGTGTTGTTAATGGCTGAATGCTAAAACATTACCATGATCCCTTTGATTAAGAAAGAACAGGCGGTGTTATTTTCTGTACATAAATGTTTGTATATATCAGCATTTTATTTTATTTTGTAACGTTCCAAATGCTAAAGCACGCAGAAGAAAGCAGGCGGTGCTTCACAATTCACTAGAAAATCAGGTGAAGGAAAGTGTTGTCTCCAATCCAAAAGTTCAAATCAAGCCAATAGTCAGCACTAAGAAGTTTCAAAGCACATCAACAATAGAAGATCAAGGCAGTCTGACCTGCTGTTCTTGGCTTCTCACAAGGTGAAGCCATCCCCAAGTGGAGCCACTGTTAGCCTCTTGCTGCAGCAGGTTACTCATATTTCATGATTGACATTTTACAGGCCAAAAATGTCATACTTTGCATGCTGCAATGCTCCATATTTGCTAACAGTCACCAAAGAAAGAGGCCATGAAAGTGTGCAAGTCAAAGTTTATCTGCTGCATTCCAATTTTGAAGAGTTGTTCCATTTTTGTACAAGTCTCAGTCAAAGGGAGGTCCAAACAGCTTAATCTTGGTCTCCCTAGGTTTCAATTTCCTATTTTAGAATATAGAGAATGAACAATCTATCCAAACAGCTTAATATTGGAAGATTCTTAGATAGGTAGAGAAGCAAAGGAGCCAAACTGTTTAATCTGGGCCTTTGGAAGAAATAAGGGTAGTCTGTAGATAGGAGGACAGAAAAATAAAAGTTGAAAAGCTGGGTCTGCAAGTCTAAGTGCACCCAAACCAAAAGAAGAAAAAATGTTAGGTAAGTAGACTGGGTAGGTATCTTTGGGGTTGTAGAGTCATTGGTTATGATCAGTTTTGTGTTTTCAAAAGTTATATCCATTCGATTAGTATAGCAAGGCACTTCCCATTTCGAAGGACTTCAAGCGAGGCATGTCTAACTTCCCCCTCTTCTCTCCCCTAAATCATTTACTAACTCCCCCTAGAGAGGTCGAAATCTGCTTGATAACTCTCCTTTTCATCATTTTCATAACAATTCACCCTGGTAAAGATCTACTTTACTCAAGCAATATTCATACTTTCTTTACGGATCATTGCTTCCTTTAAAAATGCCTAAGATTCACATACTTAGCGCTTTCTTATCACTGGTCATATTAGCCGCTAACCTTACTATATAGCTCCCTATCTACCTCCTCATCCCCTATTTTTAACTATGTTAATAATTCCCTTATATATTTATCCCCTCCCTTTGGTTGAAAAATAACCATAAGTACACTTGGGAATTGCTAAGTTTGTCTGAAACATAGCAAGAACTCTCATCTTCCCCCTTCAAAACCATCTTCCAATACAGTGGACTCCTTCCAAAGCATGTAATTCTCTCTCTTAAGGTTATCGGACCCCTTCCGAGGCCACAAATAATCTTCAAAACCATATATTCCCCTCCTCTGATCACAAACAACCCTTGTCGATTGCCCTAACATTCTTCCGATCCCGGTGAACCCTCTCCGACGTGATTATCGCAATCGGAGGTCGCAAGGGTATTATGGCTCGCTGTTGTTTCTTCCATATGGATGCTCTACCAATGCCATCTCGCGATCGGCATATCGCAATATTTATACCACATAGGTGTGCCCCTTTCCCTTTTTTCCCGATGCGCTATCGCGATATCGGCAATCGGCGGTCGCAAGCATCGCGTTTCCAAAATAAATACCTTCTCATTCTCCGCCGATGCGATATTGTGATCGCATCGAAAGAATTATATCGCATCGAAAGAATTATATCGCATCGCAGTAACATATGAGCCGCCCTGCCGACCATATCATTGCCAAATCACCCTGCCACGTCACCTCGCTGACGTCACCCGCCGTACAGCTGACGTCAGCAGCCAAAAAAATGGAAAAACGCGCAAGCGCGAAAGTCAAGATTCGGAGCTCCGGAATGAAAAACAGAGGCGGTTTTCGATGCGCGATTAGCGCAATCGCGCATCGCTAGAAGAAATGAGCCATATTGGAGAATATTTAAGGAATCTTCTGATTCCTCAGCCCATTTTGCACCGAAAAGGCCCGGAAAAGCCCGATTTTGCCAATTTAAACGTATTTGAAGACAGAGAGAGACACAGTTCAGAGGTTAAAGTGTATCAGAGCAGTGTGAAGATAAAAAGCATGTCAAAGAGTATCAAGGTAGTGGCAAAGTGTACCAGAGGAGATTTTCTCAGGGCTCGAGGCAAATCCATCATTAGAAGGAAAGCCCTGAAAGTGAAGAAACAGTTGAGGACGCATTGAAAGCTCACCAGCACAAATGACTGCAGATTAAACTCACAGGAGATCAGTGGACCAGAACTCAATGCATAGTTATTACAAACCCACTGCACCAAGCCACAGAGGACATCACATTAACTCAATTTTTGATCCAGCTGCCACTGGCGCAGCCCAAAAAAGACTTGATTACATTTAATTCCAGCATAAGTTAGGTTTAGAAAGCTTTTTTTCCTGCAGACCTGTTTAGGTCAGTTGTAATAAATGACTTTAGATATTTTGCTTATAGATACCACCCTGAAAAATGGAGTAGGGGTTGGTTGGTTGTTGATTTTTGTTAGTTCGATATTTTGCTCAGACTCGCACTATAAATGTGATACTTTCTATAATCAAAGACTGCTGAAAGTATGGATTCTGGATCTGTCTGCTGTGTCTCACTGGTCGAGGAGTGACTATGGAATTCCTGTACTTCGACATGGTCAATAAGTGTTTCTTTAACTCTGTTTAGTTTTTATGTTTGTGTTATCATCATTCCACCATCTAAATTGCAGAAAAGAAGAATAGTCTAGGATTTGCTTGGCTGCACCCTAGGCTCAATTTCTCTATGTTTTCATCAGGAATAGTTATGAACATGCATACTTAAATGATCTTGTTTACGCTGTTTCTTTCACATATGAATGCTATTTTAGGAATTCTTAACTGCTCCTAGATAACCATTCATTCCCTTCTCCTCCCTGTCATTTGGTGAAAGATTCTTGATTGCCTTTCATCACTAATTATCATTCCATCTTTTCAGCAAATTGGTAATTGTCTCATGTGTAGCTATCCCGCTCCATAATCCTCTTGTGACCGAGAAAACGCAACAGCAAGCCTTAATCCATGACTCCATGCCCAATGGTTTGAAACTTATCACACTTTCCCTTACCTCTCTGCTTGAAATTATCTGCCTCACATTCATCTTCCATCCAAACAAAAAATCTAAAACCCCTGAAAACAATAGCTAGCCTAAAATCATCCCCAACAAAGCTAAATCATTAAGAGAGAGCCCTCTCTGACTGCAGGTGGGCTAGAACCTGCAATCCAAATATTGGTTTGTGGTTACCTTGGCTGTATCCCTTCAGGAGCTTAGGGACAACCTGAGTAGGTTTTGATGAATAAGCTCTATTTTGAGCATCGTTTCCAGTTTGTAGGTTGTGTTTAAGTATCAAGTTAGTTTTTAGGTGATTGAGAGTCAATTTGTGTTGTCAAGTCATCTGTTTTGAGTCATGCATTCCAGTGTGAGTTTTTGACTCCATTTCCCAATGGATAAGGGACTGGTATGCTCTTCCAAAGATCTGCGGTTCTTGGATCCTCTAAAGAGCTACCATCCCCATTGGAGCCAATGTTAGTGTCAGGATTTGAAGCCTTCAACCAGTGATCAAATATACTCTTACAAAGTGGTCTTAGAGTGTCAAAGCCAAATTTTGTCATTTCAGTGAGTCTTCAAGTAAAATTTGGTCTCTAGGTATTAGGTCTAAGGTTTGTTTTCACTCCTTCTATTATGCTCCTATATCAATAGGTGTCATATTTCATGATTGACATTGATGGGATCTGCAATATGTTCATACCTTTTTGTCTGGTTGAAAATGTTTTCCATATTGTCAAAATCAAAATATTTAAAAAATGTAAAGAGGGTATGCCCTAAAAGAAAAATCAAAGGGCAAAAGGAATAAAATGGTGAAAAAAGTGAAAGAAATGAACCCCAAACAAAGGACCAGGAAAGTGTGCAAGTGCAAAATGCCACTACTACTACTTTATTTTCTACAAAATCTGATGGTGTGTAGCTTGTTCACTTATGCCACTATTGATGAATGGCCAAACAGCTCAATCTTGGCTAGTTCATGTCTGAATTTACTTGTTTTTAGAGATAGAGAATAAAATCTATCCAAACTGTTCAATCTTGGTGGATAAGGAGATAGGTAGAGAAGAAAAGGAGCTCAACTGTTAAATCTGAACCCTTGGATGTTATAAGGGTGGATTTAGGTAGGATTGCAATGAAAAGAAAATAATATGATGAGGGTTTGCTAGTCTAAACACACCCAAGAGAAAGAAGAAGAAAAAATGCTATGCAAAGTAGGCTGGGTAGGTAGATTGCAGTTGCAAAATGAGACTTGTGATAGGTTTTGTCTCTTAAAAAATGTGTCAATTTTTTACTATTGTCACAAGTACCGGGCATATATTTTTTGGAGCAGCTCAAGCGAGCATCACTAACTCCCCTTCACACTTCTCCCCAATCACTTACTAATCTCACCCCAAAGATATTAAGATCTGCTCAATATCACCAAACAACTCCTTCCATCCATCTCATTTCATTTCATAAACATTTGCCTAAGGTAAATTCGCATTTTACTTAGGAGAAATGCATAAATATCACATAAACCCTTTTTTTCTGCTTTAAGCCTAAGTTTCCTAACATTAAACTTGGCGCTTTCAGTCATTTTTCATATTAACAATTAACTTTTATTATATAAATCTCGTGCAAATATAACCCATCCCATATTAATGTAAATATATAATATACTCCTCTAATATTAATACCCCGCCCTTGGTTAAAATATAACCATAGCACGGTATAAGCGAGGGATTAATGGTTCATTTGGGATTTATTAAAAACCTCCACGCACAAAACCTTGGGATTAATTAACATCTAGTTAATTATTAACCTAAAACCCGCAGACCAATCAAATCCGCCACGATACCATTAAAAAACACATTTTATTATGTCGGGCCCGTAGTGTTAAGCTTCCGCCATCTCTGAACTTCGTCAGCCATCAGATCTGGGCCCGCTCATCCAAGAACCCACAATCATATCACGACCCCCCGTTCGTCCGCACGTTAAGTCCCAGGGAGTCGGCGGTATTGCTCTCGTACTATGGACATGCGTTGCACTCCCACCGTGATCGCTGCCTCCCTGCCTGAAACCACTCGACCCCAAAAGCTATGCGGGGGAAACCGCTTACCACCCCTCCGCTAAATGACAACATGTCCAATCTAGCTGATGTCACCCATGCAATAAATGCCAAAAGCCCCGCCAAAGCCAAAATTTTGTTAAAACCACGATAAAATGTCATTTTCATTCATTTTCTCTATGAACTGTTTTCATGCAAAGCACATTCGGTTGATTGCTTGAGCATCCAGTCCACCACCCGTCCAACAAATTTTAACATCGTGCTCTGCAACTCGTGGGTCCCTATAATACTACTGATTACCCCATTACTATTGTAGTTATACCCCTTATTAATATTGTTGTGCCCCATAGAAGCCCACTATTGTTATTATTGTGCCCTTACATTATTATTGTTATATAGGCTATGATTATGTTATGACCCCTTAGACTCCTATATATAGGGAGGAGGTCTTTTCATTTGTATCATCCAAGAATTGTTCATTTATGTAATGTAAAGGAGGTTTCCCCCTCGAAGAGGCTGAATTCTAAGGCGTTGATCTCTCTTTTCTATCTTTTCTTGAGCCGGTTTCATAACATTTGGTATCAGAGCTTTGGATTCTAGGGTTTTGCTGCTCCAAACAGGTCATCGTGGAATTTTCGCTATAATTTTTTTTCTATGATGTTTCATAAGTCGCAAACAAAACCCATTTGATAATCAATCGCTCTGAACCTTGGGTCCGAATTTCAGAGCTTTTAGCGCTATATTTGTGGAGATATGATCTGAGGAAGTTGGTCTTTTTGCAGACTCCTAATTACATTCCAAACAGGTAACCTGAGGAAAATCGTCATAATTTTCTCTCTAGGGATCGGATTGAAATTTAGTAAGAAGTTACAGAAAGAGGACGGACTGTAGTTTCTTTTATGCATTTTTCAGATCCAAAGGTCGAAACAGTGACTCGTGGTACGTCGTACAAGTTCTCTCTACTGAACTAGCCTATAATCAAGTCACTGTGGCAGATTTCGCATAACTCTTCCTTGGAGAATCCAATTTGGGTCAGACTTGTGTCATTCGAAAGAGGACACAGAGGGCTACTACAGCTCACAAATTCAGAACTAGATGATCTGAAAGTACAAAGATACATCAAATGCAATATCGAGCTCCTACAAAGTGAAAAAAGGTGTGTAGATTTTCTTAAATTTTTGCTTAAGCTTGGTTTGAAAATTTATTTTGAAGGAATTCAAAGGGCATAGTAGAGAATTATTATCGGTAACTGATGCCCCGAGGAAAGAAAATTCAAACACCTAGTAAGGAACCTGAAAGATATAGCATGACTCATGAAGAAGAGGAAGAAATGCTACATGATATATCAAAATTACAAGACCAAGTGCAAAAAATGTCAGCCTCACAAAAGCTAACAAAAGCTAAGATAAACGGCATGGAATCTAAGATAAAGGGAATGTAAACTAATATGGACGATTGGAAGACAAATTTGAAGATAGACATGGATGATTTGAAGACAGGTTTGAAGACGGACATGGACGATTTGAAGACAGACATGGACGAATTGAAGATAAATATGAATAAGTTGCTACAAGAAATGGTCACTAAGGGTGAAAGGGTAGTAAAGGAAACTCATGATGAGAATAAAAGAAATTTTAATCATGATTCCATAGACGCTAATGTTGGATCAAAGACTCACCATATTCCAAAAATCGATATGAGGAAGTTTGATCGAAAGGATCTTGCCACATGGATATTATAGATGGAGCAATTCTTCGATTTTAATAATGTGCAAAACGCACAAAAGGTACATATGGTAACTCTATATTTGGAACCAAATCAGTTTGTATGGTATCAATGGCTTTGCTCTCGTAAAAAAATTATCACTTGGGCAATTTTTACGGAAGAATTGATAGCACATTATGAGAATACAAAAAGCAACACTTTTTTTAGCCAATGGATAAGTCTCAAACAAAAGGGTTCAATAGTGGAGCACATTGAGGAGTTCCAAAAATTGAACATAAGGGTAAAAGATATTCCAGAGGAGCATAGGATTGAAGTGTTCATAGGGTCTTTAAAGGATAATATCCAACATGATGTTCACCTTTGGGAACCTGATTCATTAGAAAAGGCATTCAGGTTAGCAAGAAAAATGGAAAGAAAAATTATGTCAACCAGGAAGCATACCACTCAAAACTATAAAGATGGAAGTGTTGTTTCCCCTAGTCTTCCACAACCCATAAGGTTGACACCACAACAATTGGAAGAAAAAAGAGCAAAAGGGCTTTGTTACAGTTGTGATAGAAAATACACTAAGGGTCATAAGTGTGCTGAGAAGAAATTATTCTACATGGATTGTGAAGAGGAAGAAGAAAAGGAGCAAGAAAGGTCAAAAGAAGAGGATATACTCCAAGAACAAAGCTTAGATAAAGAAGAACTGAATCCGACCATATCTTGTAATGCATTGGCGGGAATTACCACTCCTCAAACCATCAAGATAGAAGGACAAATCAAGAAGAAAAAGGTAATAGTGTTGATTGATTTAGGAAGTAACCACAATTTTATTCATTGTAAGGTAGCAAAAGAATTGAATTAATTCTTATATCCAGCACCAGAGTGTCAAGTGATGGTTGCAAATGGAGGGACAATAAATTGCTCTGGAAAGTGCCATAATTTCAAGCTATCCATGGGAGAATATGTATTGACTAGCCCAATGCTTTCCATTCCAATGGGAGGTGTTGATGTTGTACTAGGAGTCCAATGGCTACAATCTTTGGGAATAATAGCTTTTAATTTCAATAACTTTTCATGAAATTTTCTGTGGAAGGAAAGGAAGTTGAATTAAGGGGTATTGCAGGGAAACTAGGAAAAATAATTAGCTCTAGGTATGACAAAGCTTCTAAAAAGGAAACAAAGAGGTGTAATTGCACAATTATGTTCGCTAGATGTTTCCACATCGGAATCACCTATTTCTCCAAATATCCAAAAAGTCTTGGACAATCATTCCAAGGTATTTGATACTCCCAAAGGTATCCCACCTATTCGTGATCATGATCATGCTATTCATCTAATTCCAGGAAGTGTTCCTCCAAACATCAAGCTATACAAATATCCCTATGGCCAAAAGAGTGAAATTGAACGTATGGTTGCAAAAATGCCAGAGGCTGGTATAATTCAACCTAGTGAAAGTTCTTTCTCTGCTCCAGTAGTATCAGTGCACAAGAAGGATGGATCATGGCACATGTGTCCGGATTATAGGGAGCTCAACAAGCTCACTATTAAAGATAAGTTTCGCATTCCTGTCATTAATGAATTACTGAATGAATTGCATGGATCAATTTACTTCACCAAGTTGGATCTTCATTTAGGATATCATCAAATTAGAATGAAGACTAAAGACATTCTGAAAACAGCATTTAGAACTCATGAGGGTCATTATGAATTTTTGGTCATGCCTTTTGGCCTTACCAATGCCCACCTTCTACATTTCAAGGTTTGATGAATTCCATTTTCAAACCCTTCCTTAGAAAATTTGTGTTAGTATTTTTTGATGATATACTAATCTACAGTGCATGCTTGGAAGGATCATGTTGAACATGTCGACAGGGTGTTACAACTATTGGAGGAGAAACAATTATACGCAAAAATATCCAAATTTTTCTTTGGAGTACAAGAGGTGGAATATCTGGGTCATATTGTATCTCATGAAGGATTTAGGTAGACCTTCACAAAATTAAAGCCATTAAGGAATGGAAAATCCCCACATCCATAAAGCATCTGCAAGGATTTCTCAGGTTGATAAGGTATATCGCAAGTTTGTTAAGAATTATGGGAGAATAGCGGCACCTCTAACAACATTATTGAAGAAAGATGCATTTTCATGGACTCTAGAAACAACAAAGGCCTTCGAATATCTTAAAGAGGCAATGTGCCAAGCACCTGTCTTAGCTACACCGGACTTCATAAAAACCTTTATTATGGAATGTGATGCTTCAGGAAATGGAATTGGTGTTGTTTTAATGCAAGATGAAAGACGCGTTGCTTTTGAAAGTCGTCCAATCAAGGGAAAGTTTTTACACAAAGCTATTTATGAGAAGGAAATGTTGGCAATACT
>APFE030026434.1:2252-75092 GCA_000404065.3 Pinus taeda
TGCACTATAATTTATCATCTGAGTGATTTGCCATCAAGGACAACACTTGTCTCATAATGCCAACAATCTCCCCTTTTGGACTTGATGGCAAAGCTTATTTGTGAACTGTCATCTGATCCCTTTTTTCTATCCGGTAACCCATGCACTCTGTCACATCTGATATTTGTAGATTCATCTGAGTGTATACAAGTGAGATGATCTTCTATGAGAGGGTTGCCATCAAGTACAACACATGCATCATAATACCAACACAGGTAATAGGGTCGAGAAAGCTATAACATGACAAAGCATAAAGACACATCATTCAGCATTAATACAGAACGCTCAACCGAATCAGTGGCCTCCAAAGGTCAAGAAGATTTCTGACAGAATTAAAGACTATTTATTTTACATTTAGGGCAGCAATAACTTCCCTATCTACTATTTTGTAAAGTTGGTGAGATTATTTAATTTATCAAGTGACTCAGCGGTTCAGATATTTTGTAAAACCGATTGTATATATTCCCCCTCGCATAAGCTTGCAAGGGGGTTGTTGTTGTTTCTTGTTAGAAAGGAGAACTCAGCTGTAATTTCTGGAAGAATGATATAAACAAAGTTTGGAGTTTACAGGAATTGGGTCTTACTGATGCATGCTGTCTTGGAACCATTGAATGCTACAGGATTCTAGTGCTATGGATTAATATAATAAGTGTTCTCTATCTTTGTTAATGTTTTATTATTTGTTTAACTCACATCTCTCATATGTTGTTCTAAATCGAGGAAGAAATAAAAAGAATAGCTCAGGATTTGTCCATGGAGACACCCTAATCTCAATCTATCTTTACTATAAATGTTTTCTATGACTTCAGCTATTTAATTGGAATTCTTAACTGCTCCAATAAACCCTGAATATTTCAAAGTTACTATTTAATAATTCATGTATGCTACTAAGTAGAAATTGTTGTTCAAATTGTTATCACATTGTCCGTAATTCCATTTCCCACTGTTTCACTCACTAATCAGAATTTATATTAAGAATAGCCATCTAGCCTTGTAGTAAAACTTTCTCCATCACAGGCACCAAGACTGTCTCAGATTTCTGACTCCATATGCCCAATGGACTAGCATCTTTCACACATTTCATGCCCTTCTCACAACAACAGTTCACAACCAAAGTCTCAAACAAAAAACTGAAACTTATAACTAGCCTAAAATCTTCACAAAACAGAGCTAAAACTTAAAGAGAGAGCCCTCTTTGATTATAGGTAGGCTAGGACCTATACTCCAAAGCTTGGTTAGTGGTTACCCTGGCCATATTCCCTTGGGAGTCATAGGGAACAACCTGGGTGTTAACACTCCCCAAAATTCCAACCATCCCATAGACTTTCTGCATCATTTGTCCAAATGGAGATGTCCCAAAGGGTTTCCAGATTGCTGGCCTAAAGCCAAGCTCTGATATTTTCCAGTTCTACCATATGATTCAAGTGTTGATCTCCAAGAATCGAATCTTCCCAAATTTTTATTTTTTTCCCATTACTTGGGATCCAATAAAGCTTATGACCAAAAAGTTTCAAAGTAGTGTGACAGATTTTGAAAACTAGTGATCCTTTGGAAATTCTAGGAGGTTGGTCCAAGCACCTCAAACTCTACGCATGAAAATATTTTTTCCACAGAACTCTCTTGCTCCAAATAGGATTCCCAGAAACAATGTCCCAAAGGAGCTTGGAGCCTAGAGCAAGATTTTGGGCTACTAGATCCCGCATTTGGAGACCTCCTTCTAAGAATGGCTTCTTAATAATATCTCAATTAACTAAATGGAGCCTTCTTTCAATATTTTTCCCTCCATACCATAGAAATTTTCTCAGGAGACCATCCACTTTACTAATAAAGGTTTTAGGCGCTAGTAGAATGGAGTTCTAATAAATTGGGAGACTTATGAGAACAGATTTCATAAGGATTACCTTCCCAACATTATTCAACCATGAGGCTCCCCAAGCTTGTACTCTGAGTTTTAGCTTGTCTAGCAGGGGCATCCAGTGAGCTACCTTAGGATTTGATTTGAAGATTGGGATCCCAAGATACTTAAATGACTCCCAGGTTAGGGTTCTTTCCATTTCTAATAAGCTTGCTATGTCTGTCAAATCTTTGATCGAGCAATTCCAGCCATAGGTCGTGCTTTTTAGATAGTTAATCTTGATGCCCGAAACCTCCCTATAAATGTCTAGCTCCTTCTTGAAGGTTCTAGAAAAATTTATGCTAGCTCCTCCAAGCAATAATGTATCATCAGCAAACTGGGCATGATTTATGTCTTTAACATTGTGAGCCATTCTTAGGCCTGCCAGAGTTTGGATCTGTTGACAGTAGTCTAGCTGGAAGCTGAGCACCGAAGCTTGAATGGCGTAAAGAAATGGGGACAAAGGGAAACCTTGTCTTAGCCCCCTCGAGGCCTGGAAAAATTCCATTGAACGACCATTAACCAGAGGCACTATCCAAGGGGAGGCAATGCAGGCTTTCACCTAAGTTATGAGAACCTTTGAGAACCCAAATTTCTCCATCAGAGAAAACAAGAAATCATGTCTCACCCTGTCAAAGGAATTTTTCAAATCTAGCTTAATCACCATGCCTTTCTCTTTTCGATGACAGCTTGAATGAATTGCTTCTTTCACTAGCACAATATTGTCAAGAATCTTTCTCCCTTTTATGAATCCTCCTTGGTTTTCAGGGATGATGACTGACATAATTTTCTTAATATGGTTGGCTATTATTTTTGTAATCAACTTATAACTTATATTACACAAAGAGATGGGCCTTAATCTACTAAAATTGGTGGTGCCTTTGTCTTTCGGAATCAAGGCAAGGAAGGTCGAGTTGGTACTGCCTCCAATCTTGGTGCAAGTCTGAGATTTACGGATCATTCTCAAAAGGTATTTTTTAATTGTAGGCCAACAAGTTAGGTAGAACCTTGCAGTGAACCCATCAGGGCCCGGGGCTTTATCCAAATCCATGCAATCCAAAGCTTCTTTAATCTCATTCATACTGATCAGAGCAATCAGCATAATATTTTCAGAATCTTGAACACGCTGAGGAATAAGATCAATCAGATAGGCTTGAGAATCGATAGGAGGGTCTTTCGGGGTAGAGTAAAGATCTTTGAAGAAGGAGTGGGTTGCTCGCTTTATGCCTTTAGAATCTTTAACCACAGTGTTTTGATAGTGAATTTCATTTACTATTTTGAAGTGCTTGCGTGCTTCATCTTGTTTAAGGAAGTAGCTTGTATTTTTGTCTCCGGCCTATAATCAAAGATTTTTTGACTTCTGTCTCCAGAACTCTTCTTCATCCCTACTTTCTCTATGGAGATCCTTTTGTAGCTCTACTTCTTTTTGAATAAGGATTTGAGTTACATCAAAATTCTCCATTGTTAATTGATGGCCTGCTAAATTATCATGCATATCCTTTCTTTTGGTGGTGGGCGTTTTCAACCTTTTATCCCACTCCTTGATCTCCCTTTTAAGTCTCCTCATTTTTTCTTCCCACACAAAGAAAGGGGATCCTTGAACTTGCCGGTTCCAGGCATCGGAGACCACCTCCTGGAATCCTTCTTGATGAATCCATAGAGAAGTGAATCTAAAGGGAATGGGGCCAAGATTTCCATCCAAGGAGAGCTCAAGCAAAATGGGTTTATGGTCAAAGGTGTAGTTCGATAGAATTTTAGAGGTGGCCATTAGACCACAAGTCAAGAAGGAAGATTGGACTAGAAATCTTTCTAGATGAGTAGCAATGTGGCCAGGGCCTATCCTTTTGTTTGACCATGTGAATTTCCCAGATGTGGGCTTGATATCCTCCAATTCCCAATCTAAAATGAGGTCTTCAACCTATTCTATAGCTGGGTCCCTAACCAGCGAGCCCCACTTTTTCTCTTCTGTAGCTAGCTTAACATTCAGATCGCTTGCAATAATAATATTTTATGGGTTGTGCAAGAAAAGTTAGGACTGGAGCGAGTCCCAACAAATTTGTTTCTCAGATGGTAAGATCGGACCATAAAGATTGAACATACTTACTTGGTGGCCAGATTCTTTATGGAGGAGCTTAGTGAGTAGCCAATGGGGGCAACATTCTTTGTGAATCAGATCATATTTGGAGCTGTTCGAAAAGGAGGCAACCCCTCCAGAGAAGCCTATGGCACTGACTGCTCTCCCTTGGCCTTTATGCCAGAATTCTTTGCTTTCTTGGAGGAGTAGACGGTCCTCTATTTTTGTCTCCTGGATGAGAAGGATTTCAGGTGAGTACATCCTTATAATGTCTTTCAAAGCTTCTTCTTTCAACCTGCTGCCTAACACTCTACAATTCTAGGAGATGTATTTCATTATTCACTGGATTGGAAGGTTATGGATCCTTTTGGATCCTGACCATGCTTGCGCCTAGATATGGTATTCATCATTCCTTTGAGAGTTTTCTTAGAGCCTTGGAGAACATCTAGATAAGTTTTTTCGTCTCTCTATTTCTTCTTGGACTTTCGACCCTATTATGATCCTATACCAATAGCTGCCATATTTCATGACTGACTGATGAAATCCCAAATATGTGCATCCTTTCCATGCTGCAAAGGTTCCACATTTTGAATAAAAACCAAAAAATTAAAATATGAAAAGAGGGTATGCCCTAAAAGAAAGATCAAAGGGAAAAAAGAATGAATTGGTCAAAAGAAAAGAAATGAACCCTAAGGAGAAGACTAGGAAAGTGTGGTAGTCCAAAATGCCACTACTATTCTATTTTTTCATAAGAATCCCATTGTGTACAGTTCGTAGACTCTTGCCACAATTGATGGAAGGCCAAACAGCTCAATCTTGGCCAGTTCATGTTTAAATTTCTTGTTTTAGAGATAGAGAATAAAGTCTGTCCAGATAGTTCAAGCTTAGCAGACAAATAGTTAGGTAGAGAAACAAAGGGTCTCAACAGCTAAATCTGAGCCCTTGGAAGAAATAACTGCAGACTTAGATAGAATGGTAGTTAAAAGAAAAGAAGAGAGTAAGGGTTTGATAGTTCAAATGCACCCAAAGAAAAGGAAGAAAAAATGTTAGGAACACTAGGCTGGGTAGGCAGTTTTGATGTTGCAGAAGCAGGTTCATGAGTAACTTTGTCTTTCAAAGGGGATTCATCTCATTACCATCATCAACACCATATCAACGATGTGGTGACAGATCAAGTGATGCATGTCTAACCTCCCCTCATTCCTCTCACAACAATCACTCACTAACCTCCCCCCAGGATATTGAGATCTACTCAATACTCCTAACAACACTCCATTTGATGAAAAAGGTTTAAGAACAATGACATTTTTCTTAAAGCAAGAAGCCACATTTCTTGTGTAAAATATTTCTTTTTTTGACTCTCCCTATAGCCTAAGTTTCACTGTACAACTTAGTGCTCATTATCATATCATTTCGAAATTTCATATTAACATATTAACTATATTATATAAATCCCTATACCTTCCCCCCCTGCCCGTACTATATAAAATACATAAAAAACATGAAATTTTTAATATCCCGCCCTGGGCTTAGTTATAGCCATATACAAGTGTTTTAATGGGGTCCAAGGTTTATCCGAAACCTTATGGACAACCCTCCCCACGCGCACATTTATAAAGTTTGATTAACATTTAGTTAATCAATACTTAAACCTCCCCGCAGCCAACCACAATAGCCACAAAGCCGTTAATACACCTCTCATATCATACGCGTCCCACACCATAATTCACTGCCAGCTACAATCACCGTCAACCGTCAAATCCGGGCCTCCCCATCCAATGGCCCACAACAATATCACAACCCCTCTGATTTCCGAACGTTAGCTTCTGGGAAAATAGCGGTTTTGCTGCCGTACAGAAAACACGTGGCGCCCGCCGGGTGTTATCGCGACCGATCCGCCCAAAACAGCTTCTGCCCAAAAGCGGTGCGGGAAATACCGCTTGCCGCACACACCCCACTGGCCACTCATGCCGATGTCACCCCCACATCATATCCCACTTCATATGCCACCTCATCGCCATGTCACCCACGTCGGGACAAAATCTCACGTCATGATGACATCATCACAAAAAAGCGCCAAAAACCCGTAAAGCCAAATTTTTGTTAAAAAACCCGTGCAAGTGTCGTTTTCATCCATTTATATTCGTTGTTTTTATGTAAGCTCTACATTAAAATCAACATCCAAATGGTCATGCGAGCTACAGTCTGTCACACCGACCAGCAAAGACCAGTCTCCTACTGCTGCTAGTCAATTACCATGTAAACTGCTCTCGTGCGCATCCAAAACCCATGTATTTACTCCATTTCCACTTCCCGAACCTATATTTTTGTGTTTCTTTTGTAAATTGTATCAAAAGAGCCAAATTTCAGACTGAATTCCATCTATAGCTTCCATACAAGTACACCAAGACTGCTCTTTTACTCTTTTTTCACCAAAAAACCCCTACAAATTTCATTCCTCTCTACAGATTTCACCCAGTGAGCTAAATTCAAATCATCTTTGGTCTACAATTCCCGAAGAAAAAACCCCTGAACTGTTGTTTTGTCTATTGTTGCCACAAAAACCCATATTCCAATTGGAAAATCACAAAAAATTGAGCAAACATGGAAGCCCCTACGCCCGTGGCCCTCATTATTGCACCCCTCAATGCACCACACAAAGAACTGGAATGGATACCTTTAGCTAACATGGATTTTCATATTAATGACTTAATTGGCCAAACGCCTCACCTCCAAGATTTTTGTGAAATTAGGAATAGCTACCACAGCAATGCCGATGTATATGGAATTTGGGAGTCCAACATGCCCATGTACTACTTCCCTTCAGTGAATGTATTCCCTGACCTCATTCACCAGGGCTGTTCCAATTATGAGCCTACTCAAAGAGCAGTGATGGCCCCTTCTGGAAATGTCCTCTTTTACATCACCCCTAAATCCATTAATGAGATGCTGCACTTCAAGCCAACTCAGCCTTTGGCCCCTCTTTCTATGGGAGTCTTGCTTAACCAAGGTGTTAAACTGCCCAGTTCAGAGATAACCAGAATAGCCCAATTATTCATGAGACCAGATTGCCAGCACCGAGGCCCACCTCTTTATCTAGATATTTCGTTCACAGAAGCAGGAAATTTCCTTGTCGACATGATATCCTACATTTTAGGATTTAAAACCAGTGAATATGTTGATGAGACCACCTTCGTTCTCTTGTCAATATTTACTCCGGGACAACCCCATGTTGTCAAGTATGATTATGCCACCTTCATAGCTGATAAGATTCATGAACAATTCATGAGCCTAGATAGAGAAAGAGTGTTTAAATACACCTCATACATATATCATTTGTTGTTGTACAATCAACCAGATAGTTTTCAAATTCCTCTTAGAAAATTGGATTGCAAATAAGAGCGAAGGTCTGTAATATTCTAGACCTCAGTTTTCCACCGTGTTCATGACTCCCCTTATACCTACTATGAATTCATTGACCTATTCATACATACAGCCTCTTCTTTATTGATGAAAACTCCTCCTGCCAGACTCTGTCGTGAAAAGCAGAAAATTGTACAGCTCTCCAAGAACTACAGTATAGGTGACTGGTACTTATACCAGAAAGACACTGAAATAAGAATATATGGCTATGAATTGTGCCCCTACAAGCTACCAAAATTTGTTCCCATGAGACTATCTGCACTGGAGTACTTCAGGCAGTTTATCCATGCAGACTTAATCCACTTCTGCAGTGCTAAGAAAAAGGCACAGCTCAAAATAAGAAATCAACTAAACCCTTTTGTCTTGAATAAAAGGGAAGCTTGGGAAGAGGCTGATAGGATTTTAGGGGAGTGACTTAAGCTGAAACAAAGTTTTTATTGGGTACCATATGACCCCAATCATTTCATAAGTTATAGGAAAGTGAAAAACAAGCTACCAGCATACGTCCATCACAAGATCCCTGAAATTCTACAGTGTGCTAATCAACAAGAATGGTTAGAAGGCACATTAGTTGAAGAAATCACTGAGGAAGAGAAATTGCAAAAATCCATGAAAGAGCTTGAAAAAACACTTGACCTGGACTCTTTTAGACAGGTATCCTTCAAGCTACCTCAGCACACAGGAGGTGACACATCCTTTGTCGGGACTTCTAAGCAACCTACACAAAGAGCTAACACTAGGTCAGCCAAGGGCGAGGAGATAATAGAAACGGAGCAGGAAATAATGACAGACCAGCCAGCTACATCAAAAGAGCAAGGCCAAGGGAAAACTCCTCCAGTTCAGAGCAAGGTACCAGAAACCCCTACACTACAAACTCCTCTAAACGAGGAAAAAAGCAAGAAAAGAGACAGAGAAGAAGGCACACCTACCAGTGGACCAGCAGAACAGCCAGGGGAAAAGAGGCAAAGGTTGAATCCTTACTCTGAAGAGGAACTCTTGGAAGAAACAACAGGTAGCTTGAGGGGTGCGGAAATGATCGAGCAGCAAACTTCTCCAATAATTGGCACATCAACTAGCTCATATCAGCAAGAGCTAGCGAGGTAGCATAGTGTGGAAGTTTCATCCACCAGGCCTCAAAACAAGCAACAAAGCAAGCAAGGTTCGGATATTAAGAGCACCTTCACTGAAATCAAGGCAAAGAATGATCCTGTGAGAATTCAACTTTATAATCACTTGATGAGGACAACTCCCACAAATCAACAAAGGTTAATGGTAGCATCTGATATCCAAGAAGGGAAAATGATTCTTAGTCACTTCAAGGCCAAAATGCAGCAGCCACAGTCAGCTGCTGATTACATCAGGACCAATCTGGAAGTTCTCTCCAAAGACATCCATCCAATAGACCAGACTGAATTGCATAAGAAAACCAGAGAAATGGTGTACTCCACCTTGGCAGACAAAGCATTATTAGATCACAAGTTGTAGAATTCATTGCACAACATATCTGCCCAATTAGAGTTGGAAAAGGTTTCTTCATTAGCCAAGGATAACAGGATCAAATCCTTGGAAGAAATTGTCATTGAGCTAGGACATGATCCCAAGGATGCCAAGGGTATAAAAGCACTAATAAAAAAGAAGGAAGAAGACATTGCAGCTGTCAAAAAATAGCTCAAGCTGCCTATTACCATGCATCCCCAAATTGCAGAGATATTTGAGCAGAAATCACAGGAAGATATGATGGACCTGCTAATAAAAATGAATGAGAGATTGGCAAAAACAGAGCAGGAATTGGAGAAATCACTACAAGGGAAGCACGGAGAGTCAACCTCCCAGCCATCTGAAGTAGCTCCAACAATTACGATTGTTCCTCCTATAGTTACAACAACAGTACCTCCCATAGTCCAGGCATCTATAGCAAAAATCACCACAGGTACAGTAGCAGGCAGTAGCACTACTATGACAACAGAACAATTAATTAAAGCTATGGAGGATCTAAAATTCCAAGTATCAGAACTGAAGGAAGCCAAAGAGAAATTGGCAAAATTAGAAGTAAGCTATGATAAATCTAAAGTGATTATGGCAGAAAGAACAAGAGAGGTAAAGGCATTGGAAAACAAGGTACGATCCTTAGAAAATGATCTTTCTCTTCACAAAGCTCTAGCAGAAATCAAGAAAATCTTGTGGGCTAATATTGGCCAATCCATCACTGATGAATGGAGATCAATACAAATAATCCATGAGCAAATTGACTTGATAGTACTAGCCCAATTAGAGATTCAAAAGGCCAGGACACTATTGGGACACATGCCCGAATAGGCCAACAGGCTAGTACATCTTTTAAATACTCACACCAGTGAAGAACTAGCAGCACTGGATATCAGGGACAGGACATGCACCATTTTGATAGTTAAAACAGTGCTGACCATGAGGAATTTCATACAAAATCTAGAGAGAAAGTGCGAAGAGATGCAAATAGAAATATATGCTTTTACAGAGAGGTTTGCAATTTTGCAGGAAAAGGGTCTTCCCAGTTTATTAACCAATGATCATAAACTAATGACACATGCAAGCTATGCTCACAAGGTGAATACATATGTTGCTAATTAGATCACAACATCATCAAGCACTTCAAAAGAAAGAGCACTCCCATCAGGACAGAGCCTGTATGACAGTTTGCAAAATTTGTTTTACATTGAACATGAAATAAAACATCTTTTCACAGTCCAACCCAATTTATTCAGATATATGGAAGCTGATGAAACATTAAGGAAATTGCAAAGACACCAATTGTCAGGGGACCAATGGTGGAAAAGCATGTTGGAGATTCTATAAATATGCTTTTTATTCCTTTTTATCATCTTTATCTTGGCAAAATTCAAAGCCCGTACCATACTCCATAAAGAAGAAAACAACAGGGGATGAGAACCAAGCTGGAGCAACCACACGCTAAAGCTGGATCAGATACAGCCGAAAGGGTTGGGACAACAGCACAAGGATATCAATAGAAGACAGCTACCAGCTGACTCACTGAGCTTAAAAGTCAACATATATGACCAACTAAAGTAGCCAACACAACAACAATTACTTCTTCATTTATTCCTCCCTGCTTTCAAGATCATTTATTTCTCTTCTTAGTTTGGTAGAATGAGTTATTGTTAGATATTATCTCATTAAGATATTTTTTAACACTTTTTATATAAATACCTCCCCAAGAGAAGTATTTGGGGTTGGTGATATCTTTTCTAGACTATGTTGTAACTCTGAAGATTTGTTGAATACAAAGGTTGTTGATTATCATTGTTGCTGCACTATCTGAATGTGGATTTGATGCTCTGGGCCCTGCTACAGAATTCTTGAGTTAGTTTATGGATCAATAAGTTTTTTCTCACCTACTTTTATAGTTTCTTGTGTTTGCAAACTTCATATATGTTTCATAATCTTAGTAATAGAGAAAAAGAAAAACACAAAGTTTGTTTATTCACACTCTGTGTTCAATCTCTATTATTACTTATGTTTTCTTCAGAATTAGCATAAACATGAATTCTTAACTGCTCATGTTTCCACTGGTTCTTTCACTTTGAATGTTAAACAAGGAGTTCTTAGCTGCTCCTGGTAATAGTCATATAATTTCCCTCTGCCTACATGATAAGGATTCTTAATTTCCCTTCCCCAACTGGCTTCCATTCCATCTGATTCCAGCATTTGAAATTGTTTCAAGATTGATTAACTTGCTCTGTAGTATCACCCTTTGTCAAAGAAACCATATTCAGTAGTTCAACCTCATATACTCCATTATCCCAATGGAATAAACTATTTGGACTTGCATCCCAGGTCTATTGAAGATCACCATCCAAAAATCAAAACAAACCACCTGTACATCATAGCTAGCCTAAAATACCTCAAAAAAAAGCTAAACTATAAAGAGAGAGCCCTCTTTGGATGCAGATTGGCTAGAATCTGTGTCTAAAAGATTGGTTTGTGGTTACCTCAGCCGTATTCCCTCCTTAGAATTTTCCTAGGGAACAACCTGAGTGTTAACATCATTGGCGACTCCACTGGGGATTGAATGATTGTTTGTTATTGTTGTTTATTTCTTAAAGCTACAGATGGAGCCTGAAGTTGGCCAACTATCCTTCGAAACTGTTTTTGCTATGCAATTACAGGAGTAAATAAAAGCTACTTCATTCTATCTCAATTCTAGTTTTAGGCTTTGAACAATTGTCTCAAATGCTTGATCAGTCCCTTGTTTCAACACATTTTCAGGATAATTCAAAACTACCATATTTTAAACTTCCTAGAAACATCCTACCAAGAGTTGTATCCTACAAATACCTCAAGAAAAACCAAAAAGTATATTCAGAAGCTGGATCCAAAGAATAAGTTCTGTTACACTAGGTCAAATCCAGATCCCAATCCCCCACCAATGTTTCCAAATCCTAATCTCATTCCCAAGAAACTTAGAAGCCAACAAAGCCAAGAATATTCTGCTAGTTCACCCCTTAACATATATCAGCAGAACCTAACCCAATCTAAGCTTACTTTTGAAAAAATAGCATTTTTTTCACCCATTAATGTTGCCTCTTCTAATTCACCTTCAATAGTTCAAACCGTCTTTTTCACTCCCCCATTCACATCACCTATTTCGACTGTTTTCCCTGCTCTTCCAGATATTGCACTTATCTCTGCAAATATGGCAAACCGATATGCTCCTTTACAGTTACCTGCAAATCCAAGGGCTATGCCTCAAGATCACCAAAGCAAAATCACCTATTTTGATGGTGCTAGTACCTATACAGCTCAGCAACATACCAAGAAAATGACAGACTATTTTGAGAATTACGAGATTGATGATGATGATGTCAGAATGAAATTTTTTTTCAGAGCTTAACTGTTGATGTTAGGAACTGGTTTAGGGCACTCCCTTCAAACACAATTGCCGATCCACAAGCCCTTTATCATACTTTCCTGAACAGATGGGAAAAGAAGAAGGATCCCCTACACATATTATTAGAATATGAAATCTTAAAAGGAGGTCCCCAAGAAGCTGTCCAAGACTATTGCACCAGATTTAATAATACCTACCATGCTATTCCAATAAATCTTAGACCTCCTCCAGATTTGGCCCTCATCAAATTTCCTGATGGATTTGACTCAAATATGGATTATCAACTTAGGGAAAGAGCTGCTAGGGATCTAGAAGAGATGCAGAGCATGGCTGTAAGTGTTGAAGCCAATCTGATTTCTAAACAAAACCGGGCTAGAAATGAAAGGAGAACAACTTTCAAAGAAGAACCATCAGCTTTGGAATAGAAGCTAGATGCTATCATAAAAGGAATGGACAAACTTGGGGACAGAGTAGAAACCATTGAGAGGAAATCATCCTGGGACAGCCAACCAAGCAACACTGCAAGAAATCCAAATCTTAGAAAAAATCAAAACTCTAACACTCAAAAAGCTGGTCTAGACCAAAGAATTAGGCCTCCATTCCAAGAACTACGCTGAAGCTTCAACTTCTAGTGAAACCATGGAAGACACTCAAATCAATTTAATGGGTCTCAATATTGGACAACAAATTTTCCTAACACAAGAAGATCAAGAGGCTCATACTCTTGGTCAATTCCAAATTCAATCAGGAGAATCCTTTGATTTTAGGGAAGGATATGACACAGCTGTCTACGAAGTTCACAAACAGTATAATTTGAGAAGTAGGAGAATAGATGTCCCTGATGACCCTAAACACAAGGAAACCAAGCAACCAACCAAAACCAAACTTAAGGATCCTCATATACAAGCTTCTCCTAAACCAATTCTCAACCCAAATGGTCCAATAGCTGAAGATGTTTCAGACAAAGAAAAATCAAATCTGCACTCTTCACCTACAATTCCTCTTCGAGAAATTATAGAGAAACCTTCACAAAATGGTGAAGAAATGAATTCAGCTCATGATAACAGTCCAATAAAATAAGTAACTACAGAAAATTCGGCTGAAAAGGAACACCTTGCTACCTGAAATGTCAAAATGTAGACAGAAAAGCCTTTTAACTTTGAAACTGAAATAGGCAAGTTAAAGATAGCCATTCCATTGTCTAAATTGGCTAAGCATGATGTCTATAGAGAAGAAATCACTAGAAACCTGCAAATCTCAGAAAGCAGAGATGCAGTGAATGTCCTTGATGACCAACCTGAACTAATCTTTGGCCCAGAAGTAAATGGAAAGTCAGTAGATGGAGGAGTTCCTCTTTTTTATGTAAGTTTAAACATCCATGACAAAATACTTCACAATGCAATGTTTGATTCTTGGGCCTCTCACAATTTGATGCCCAAATCAGTGATGGAAAAATTGGAACTAGACGCAACCCGACCATACAAAGACCTATTCTCATTTGATTATAGCCAAGTTAGGTGCCTAGGATTGATTAAAGATCGGTGTGTATCATTGGTACAATACCCTGCCAAGACAATTCTAATGGATGTAGTAGTGGCCGATATCCCACCCAAATATGGAATGCTATTATCTAGATCTTGGGGTGTCAAGCTTCAGGGATCTTTACAACTTGACATGTCCTATTCCTCCATATCATTGTTTGGTCATCCAAAGAGGCTATACAGAGAAACTTTGATGAAGTATGTGGTTATCAGTGAAGAGAAACCTCAAAATTTTCCCATCTATTCCATGCATTCTGATATGTATTCCTTCATCCTATACAATGCTAAAATTCACCCCTCAACTGAACTAAAAACTATGACTTTCAGATAGGAAAAGCTCACAAAGGAAAGTTCCATTGTGCAATTTCAAGAAATTTCTAGCAGCAATGACACATCAAATGCACAAGGACGGCCACAGGGAATTGAGAATCTACATCCCCCTAGTCAGCAAAACTCTAAAACCCCTAATACTAGTCACAATCAAGAAGTTTTATGGTATTTGGAATTTGATGGGTCAGTCCATAAGCTAGGAGCAGGGGCAGGAATTTGGATACATAATCTGGAAAATGATCATGCTGAGGGACGTGCATACAGGTTGAATTTTAGATGCACTAATAAAATGGCTGAATATGAGGCCCTCCTGCTAGGACTCAAATTGATTAAAAACCTAGGTGCAGTAAGGGTATCAATTTTGGGAGACTCTGATTTGATTATTCAACAAATGAAAGGAAACTTCCTGACAAATGATCTAAGATTAAGATCATATAGAGGAGCAACCATCAAAATACTCAACACCTTTTTGGAAAATCAACTTACTAAAATCCCAAGGAGACATAATTTACACGCTCACAGTTTGGCAACATTTGCTAGCAGAGATTAAACACAGGCCAACCGTATCGGACAATGTAAAAAACTAGCAAGTTTTTGAGAATGATACTCAAATTAACAATTTCTTGACTCTGAAAGAAGAATTTTCCAGCACTAAAATAGATACAAGCACCGTGGGTGAAGATGATCAAATAGACAAAATTGAAACTCACATTTCAACTAAAAATATAAATCAAATTCTACATCCAACAAAATTTACCAGCAAGGAATTACAAGAGCATAAAGAAATTGACTTCGATGAAACCATTGAAGGAGAGTCTGAAGTGATTGATTTAAAAGACAATTTTTTACCCACAGGCTTGAATCCTCTGGAAGATATTTTTGATTCAAATGTCATCCTAAGGAAGCCCAAAATGCAACCTCTAAATGCAGAGATTGAGGACTGTAACATAGGGACAAAACAAAATCCCAAAATGATAAAATTGTCTAAAGCTTTGCCTCCTGACCAGAAGCTGAAATATATTGAATTGTTTAAAGAATTCCATGATGTTTTTGCATGGAGTTATGAAGATCTTAAGTCCTATGATACTTCTGTAATTCAGCATACAACACCCCTCAAACAAAATCAAAAACCTTTCAAGCAAAAACTTAGAAGGGTCAACCCGGCACTCCTTCCTCTAATTGAAAAGGAAGTCAAAAGAATGTATGAAGCTGGGATAATTGCACCCATTAGATTTTCAGAATGGATCTCAAACCTAGTGCCCACTAGGAAGAAAATAGGAGAAATAAGACTGTGTGTTGATTTGAGAAATCTGAACAAAATCTCTTTGAAAGACCACTATCCCCAAGATGGACCGCATTTTACAAAGGGTAGTGGGAGCTTCTAGAATTTCACTGCTAGATGGATTTTCAGACTTCAACCAGATTTTATTTCACCCTGATGACCAAGATAAGGCCGCTTTTACCACACCTTGGGGAACCTTCAAATATGTAAAAATGCCATTTAGACTCAATAATGCAGGGGCAACCTTCCAACGTGCAATGGACATAGCTTTTGCTAAGGAAATTCATGATTTCCTAGTCATATACCTAGATGATCTCACTGCCTTTTCCAAATCAGATCAAGAACACCTACATCATCCTAGACAAGTGTTTTTAATTTGCTGAAAATATGGTATATCACTGAAGCCAAAGAAATCATTATTTGGCCTACAAGAAGGCAAATTGTTAGGTCACATCATCTCCAAAGAAGGCATTAGAATAGATCTGGACAGAATACAATCCATTCTGCAAGTTCCTCACCCTAGAAATATCAAAGAACTTCAAGATTTCCTAGGGAATATCAACTTCTTGAGAAGATTCATACCTAATATGGCTGAATTAATCAAACTACTAAGAAACATGTTAAAAAAGGATTCCAAAGTAAAATGGACAACAAAAGCCAAACAAGCATTTGAAGAAATCAAGATGGCTCTGACTAGAACACCAATCCTTACAAGCCGAAATTTGACAGAGACTTTATAAACTTTTCATTTGCATCAGAACATACTATTGTTGTTGTCCTACTATAGAAAGATGACCAAGGACATGAAAAGTCCATAGCTTTTTTCAGCAAAACACTAAGGGAGGCACCTCTTAAATATCAAATCATGGAAAAATAGGCTTATGCCCTTGTAAAAGATATTAAGGACTTCAAAGTTTATATCTTATTTTCTCATGTAGTAGCTTATGTGCCAAACACTGTTGTCAAGGATATTCTAACTCAAGAAGGAATTGAAGGCAAAAGAGGTAAATGGATAGCTAACATTTTGGAATATGACATTGAAATTAAACCAACAAAGCTGATAAAAGGACAAGGATTAGCTAAACTTATGACTGAAACCAATTTTCAAGCCCTTGACATCAATGAGCTGGATAATGAACAGGAGATGGTGACTCCACAGATCAATCAAGCCTTTCTACAATCACTGTGGTATGCTGATATTATTTATGTACTGCTAAGCCTGTAGGCTCCTCCGGGGTTATCCAAAACTAAGAAAAGATTTCTGAAAATGAAAGCTTCAAAATTCTACAGTTTTGATAATGTTTTATTTTGGAAAAATCATGAAGGCATTTTACTGAATTTCTTAACAAAGGATGAAACTGACAAAGTGCTGAAAGAATTTCATGCAGAGGATTGTCGTGGACATTTGTACTGGAAATCAACTACTGATAAAATCCTAAAGGCTAGGTTTTATTGGCCCACCCTGTTTGCTGATGTCAAAAAATTTGTTATTACTTTCCATAAATGTCAGATCTTTGAAGGCAAGAGAAAGATCCTACCTCTACCCCTCAAACCAATTTCCACTGAAAGACCATTTCAATAATGGGGCTTAGATTTTATTGGGGAAATTCATCCTCCCTCTTCTGGCCAGCATAAATGGATCCTTACTGCCATTGATTACTTTACCAAGTGGATAGAGGCCATCCCTTGTAGGCAAGCCAATGATTCAGTGATCATACAATTCTTAGAAACCAACATCCTGTCCAGATTTGGCTGTCCTGAAAAGATTATAACAGATAATGCTTCTGCCTTCAAATCCAAGAGAATGATCAATTTCTGTCACAAGTACCACATCTTCTTAGGTCACTCCACAGCTTATTACCCTCAAGGTAATGGTTTAGCTGAGTCATCCAATAAAGTCTTTATCAATATCATTAATAAAGTATTGGAAGAAAACAAGAAAAACTAGCATAAAAAGCTTATCAATGCACTCTGGGCAGACAGATTGACTACAAAGAGATCCATTGGAACAAGCCTCTATGAGCTAGTTTATGGTATGGAGGCTATATTCCCTTCATCTTTGGGAATCCCTGTGATAAAATTGCTGCAAGAAGTGTAGGCAGAACCCAATGAAATTCAAAGAAGAATCAATCAAACTATTCATTTGCAGCAGACTAGAGGAGAGGTGTATCAAAGATCTCAGGTTCTACAAGAAAAACTTAAGAAGATATTTGACAAGAGGACTAAGGCAGAAGATTTCTTCATAGGAGACAAAGTACTGAAATGGGATTCCAGAAGGGAAGATAAAGGAAAACAAGGGAAGTTTGACTTTCTATGGAAGGGACCTTATACTATTCAGGCTTCACAAGGAAACAACGCCTATTTTTTAAGAAACCCGGATGGAACAGGAACAGAAGATGGACCAATTAATGGTCGAATGCTCAATCATTATTTTGATCCAGTTTGTTGATATATCAGTAGTCTAATTTCTACATAAAAATGTTTATTTTCTGCAGTTCATTATAGCAATAAGATAGGAGGGAATATCTAGGGAACTTTAAGAAAAAGTCTAGGAACTATGCCACCTTTTTGTGTTACCTTTTGCTTCAAAAAAAAACTAAAGAAGAAGATTTGGGAGCTGTAAATATGAGAAAGAACATTCAGAAAAAATACTCAAAATGGAGCTGCAATTGCTTGAATGAGCTTATCATAAATGTATATATGTTGCAAAGGTGTAGTTTTGTTACTTGCATCAAAAGGGAAATTTCAGAATGCAGCAAGAATTGGATATAAGGCCATCTGACATGTTGTTCTTGGCTTTTCACCAGGAAAAGCCATCCCCAAGTGGAGCCAATGTTATGATCGTATACCAATAGGTGTCATATTTCATGATTGATTGATGAAATACCAAATATGTTCATCCTTTCCATGCTGCAAAGGTTCCATATTTTGAATAAAAACCAAAAAATTAAAATATGAAAAGAGGGTATGCCCTAAAAGAAAGATCAAAGGGAAAAAAAAATGAATTGGTCAAAAGAAAAGAAATGAACCCCAAAGAAAAGACCAGGAAAGTGTGCTAGTTCAAAATGCCACTACTATTCTATTTTTGCATAATAATCCCATTGTGTACAGTTCGTAGACTCTTGCCACAGTTGATGGAAGGCCAAACAGCTCAATCTTGGCCAGTTCATGTTTAAATTTCTTGTTTTAGAGATAGAGAATAAAGTCTGTCCAAACAGTTCAAGCTTGGCAGAATAATAGTTAGGTAGAGAAGTAAAGGGTCTCAACAGCTAAATCTGAGCCCTTGGAAGAAATAAGGGAAGACTTAGATAGAATGGCAGTTAAAAGAAAAGAAGAGAGTAAGGGTTTGCTAGTTCAAATGCACCCAGAGAAAGGAAGAAAAAATGTTAGGAACGGTAGGTTGGGTAGGCTGTTTTGATGTTGCAGAAGCAGGTTCATGAGTAACTTTGTCTTTCAAAGGTGATTCATCTCATTACCATCATCAACACCATAGCAACGATGTGGTGACATATCAAGTGATGCATGTATAACTTCCCCTCATTCCTCTCACAACAATCATTCACTAACCTCCCCCCAGGATATTGAGATCTGCTCAATACTCCTAAGAACACTCCATTTGATGAAAAAGGTTTAAGAACAATGACATTTTGCTTAAAGCAAGAAGCCACATTTCTTGTGTAAAATCTTTCTTCTTTTGACTCTCCCTATAGCCTAAGTTTCATTGTACAACTTAGTGCTCATTATCATATCATTTCGAATTTCATATTAACATATTAACTATATTATATAAATCCCTATACTTCCCCCCCTGCCCGTACTATATAAAATACATAAAAAACCCAAAAATTTTAATATCCCACCCCAGGCTTAGTTATAGCCATATACTAATGTTTTAAGGGGGTCCAAGGTTTATCAGAAACCTTATGGACAAACATCCTTGCACGCACATTTATAAAGTTTGATTAATATTTAGTTAATCAATACTTAAACTTCCCCGCAGCCAACCACAATAGCCACGAAGCCGTTAATACACCGCTCATATCATACGGGTCTTACACCATAATTCACTGCCAGCTCCAATCGTCGTCAACTGTCGAATCCAGACCTCCCCATCTGACGGCCCACAGCAATATCGCAACCCCTCTGATTTCCGAACGTTAGCTTCCGGGAAGATGGTGGTTTTACTGCCGTACAGAAAACACGTGGCGCCCGATGGGTGTTGACACGACCGATTCGCCCAAAACAGCTTTTGCCCAAAAGCAGTGAGGGAAATACCACTTGCCGCCCACCCCCTACTGGGCACTCATGCTGATGTCACCCCCACATTGTCTCCCACGTCATCTGCCACCTCATCACCACGTCACGACAAAATCTCACATCATGATGACATCATCACAAAAAAGCGCCAAAAAGCCGTAAAGCCAAATTTTTGTTAAAAAACTTGTGAAAGTTTCGCTTTCGTCCATTTCTATTCTTTTTTTTTACAAAACCTGTGCATGCAAATCAGCATCCAAACGGTCGCGCGAGCTACAGTCTATCACCCTGACCAGCAAAGACCAGTCTCCTACTGCTGCTAGTCAATTACCCTGTAAACTACTCTCGTGCGCATCCAAAACCCAGTATTTACTCCATTTTCTCTTCCCGAACCTATATTTTTGTGTTTCTTTTGTAAATTGTACCAAATGAGCCGAATTTCAGACTGAATTCTGTCTATAGCTTCCATACAAGTACATCGAGATTGCTCTTTTACTCTTTTTTCACCAAAAAACCCCTACAAATTTCATTCCTCTCTACAGATTTCACCGAGTGAGCTAAATTCAAATCGTCTTTGGTCTACAATTCATGGAGAAAAACCCCTGAACTATTGTTTTGTCTATTGTTTCCACAAAAACCCATATTCCAATTGGAAAATCATAGAAAATTGAGTAAACATGGAAGCCCCTGCGCCTGTGGCCCTCAATATTACGCCCCTTAATGCACCACGCAAAGAACTGGAATGGATACCTTTAGCTGACAGGGATTTTCAGATTAATGACTTAATTGGCCAAAAGCCTCACCTCCAAGCTTTTTGTGAAATTAGGAATAGCTACCGCAGCAATGTCGATGTCTATGGAATTTGGGAGTCCAACATGCCCATGTACTACCTCCCTTCGGTGAATGTATTCCCTGACCTCATCCACCAGTGCTATGCTAATTATCAGCCTACTCAAAGAGCAGTGATGGCCCCTTCTGGAAATGTCCTCTTTTACATCACCCCTAAATCCATCAATCAGATGCTGCACTTCAAGCCAACTCAGCCTCTGGCCCCTCTTTCTATGGGATTCTTGCTTAACCAAGGTGCTAAACTGCCCAGTTCAGAGATAACCAGAATAGCCCAATTATTCATGAGACCAGATTGCCAGCACCGAGGCCCACCTCCTTATCTATATACTTGGTTCACAGAAGCAGGAAAGTTCCTTGTCAACATGATATCCTACATTTTAGGATTTAAAACCAGTGAATATGTTGATGAGACCACCTTCGTTCTCTTGTCAATATTTACTCCAGGACAACCCCCTATTGTCAAGTATGATTATGCCACCTTCATAGCTGATAAGATCCATGAGTAATTCATGAGCCTAGATAGAGAAAGAGTGTTTAAATACACCTCATACATATATCATTTGTTGTTGTACAATCAACCAGATAGTTTTCAAATTCCTCTTAGAAAATTGGATTGCAACGAAGAGCGAAGGTCTGTAATATTCTGGACCTCAGTCTTCCACCGTGTTCATGACTCCCCTTATACCTACTATGAATTCATTGACCTATTCATACATCCAGCCTCTTCTTTATTGATGACAATTCCTCCTGCCAGACTCTCTCGTGAAATGAAGAAAATTTTACAGCTCTCCAAGAACTACAGTATAGGTGACTGGTACTTATACCAGAATCACACTGAAATAAGAATATATGGCTTTGAATTGTGCCCCTACAAGCTACCCAAATTTGTGCCCATGAGACTGTTTGCACTGGAGTACTTTAGGCAGTTTATCCATGCAGACTTAATCCACTTCTGCAGTGCTAAGAAAAAGGCACAGCTCAAAATAAGAAATCAACTGGGCCCTTTTGTCTTCAATAAAAGGGAAGCCTGGGAAGAGGCTGATAGGATTTTAGGGGAGTGACTTAAGCTGAAACAAGGTTTTTATTGGGTACCATATGACCCCAATCATTTCATAAGTTATAGGAAAGTGAAAAACAAGCTACGAGCATACGTCCATCACAAGATCCCTGAAATTCTATAGTATGCTAATCAACAAGAATGGTTAGAAGGCACATTAGTTGAAGAAATCACTAAGGAAGAGAAATTGTAAAAAGCCATGAAAGAGATTGAAAAAACGCTTGACCTGGACTCTTTTGGACAGGTATCCTTCATGTTGCCTCAGCACACAGGAGGTGACACATCCTTTGCCGAGACTTCTCAGCAGCCTACACAAAGATCAAACACTAGGTCAGCCAAGGGCAAGGAGATAATAGACACGAAGCAAGAAATAATGACAGATCATCCAACTACATCAAAAGAGCAAGGTCAAGGGCAAACTCCTCCAGTTCATACCAAGGTATCAGAAACCCCTGCACTACAAACTCCTCTAAACGAGGAAAAAAGCAAGAAAAGAGACAGAGAAGAAGGCACACCTATCAGTGGACCAGTAGAACAGCCAGGGGAAAAGAGGCAAAGGTTGAATCCTTACTCTGAAGAGGAACTCTTGGAAGAAACAACAGACAGCCTAAGGGGTGAGGGAATGACCAAGTAGAAAACTTCTCCAATAGTGGTCACATCAACTAGCTCATATCAGTAAGAGCTAAAGAGGCAGCATAGTGTGGAAGTTTCATCCACCAGGCCTCAAAACAAGCAACAAGGTAAGAAAGGTTTGGATATTAAGAGAACCTTCACTGATATAAAGGCAAAGAATGATCCGGTGAGAATTCAACTTTATAATTACTTGATGAGGACAGCTCCCACAAATCAAAAAAGGTTAATGGCATCATATGTTATCCAAGAAGGGAAAATGATTCTTAGTCACTTCAAGCCCACAATGCAGCAGCCATAGTTAGCTGTTGATTACATCAGGACCGATCTGGAAGTTCTCTCCAAAGACATCCATCCAATAGACCAGATTGAATTGCATAAGCAAACTGGAGAAATGGGGTACTCCACCTTGGTAGACAAGGCATTATTAGCTCACAAGTTGCAGCATTCATTGCACAACACCTCTGCCCAATTAGAGTTGGAAAAGGTTTCTTCATTAGCCAAGGATAACAGGATCAAATCATTGGAAGAAATTATCATTGAGCTGGGACATGATCCCAAGGATGCCAAGGGTATAAAAGCACTAATAAAAAAGAAGGAAGAAGACATTGCAGCTCTCCAAAAATGCCTCAAGCTACCTGTTACCATGCATCCCCAAATTGTAGAGATAGTTGAGCAGAAATCACAGGAAGATATGATGGACCTGCTAATAAAAATGAATGAGAGATTGGCAGAAACAGAGCAGGAATTGGAGAAAGCACTGCAAGGGAAGCAGGGAGAGTCAACCTCCCAGCCACCTAAAGTAGCTCCAACAATTACGACTGTTCCTCCTACAGTTACAACAGCAGTCCCTCCCATAGTCCAGGCATCAACAGCAGAAATCACCACAGGTACAGCAGCAGGCAGCAGCACTACTATGACAACAGAACAATTAATTAAAGCTATGGAGGATGTAAAACTCCAAGTATTAGAACTGAAGGAAGCCAAAGAGAAATTGTAAAAATTAGAAGTAAGCTATGATAAATCTAAAATGATTGTGGCAGAAAGAACAACAGAGGTAAAGGCATTGGAAAACAAGGTAAGATCCTTAGAAAAGGATCTTTCTCTTCAAAAAGCTCTAGCAGAAACCAAGAAAATATTGTGGGCTACTATTGGCCAATCCATCACTGATGAATGGAGATCAATACAAACAATCCATGAGCAAATTGACTTGATAGGACTAGCCCAAGTAGATATTCAAAAGGCCAGGACGCTATTGGGACACATGCCCGAACAGGCCAATAGGTTAGTACATTTTTTAAATACCCACACCAGTGAAGAACTAGTAGCACTAGATATTAGGGATAGGACAGGCACCATTTTGATAGTTAAAAGAGTGTTGACCATAAGGAATTTCATACAAAATTTGGAGAGAAAGTGCCAAGAGATGCAAATAGAAATAAATGCTTTTACAGAGAGGTTTGCAATTTTGCAGGAAAAAGGTCTGCCCAGTTTATTAACCAATGATCATAAACTAATGAAACATGCAAACAATGCTCACAAGGTGAATACATATGTTGTTAATCAGATCACAACATCATCAAGCACTTCAGAATAAAGAGCACTCCCATCAGGATAGAGCCTGTATGACAGTTTGGAAAATATGTTTTACATTGAACATGAAATAAAACATCTTTTCACAGTCCAGCCCAATTTCTTCAGATATACGGAAGCTGATGAAACATTAAGGAAATTGCAAAGACACCAATTGCCAGGGGACCAATGGTGGCAAAGCATTTTGGAGATTCTATAAATATGTTTTTTATTCCTTTTTATCATCTTTATCTTGGCAAAATTCAAAGCCCATACCATACGCCATAAAGAATAAAACAGTAGGGGATGAGAACCAAGCTAGAGCAACCACACACTAAAGTTGGATCAGATACGGACGAAAGGGCTGGGACAACAGCACAAGGATATCAATAGAAGACAGTTACCAGCTGACTCGCTGAGCTTAAAATTCAACATATCTGACCAACTAAAGCAGCCAACACAGCAGCAATTACTTCTTCATTTATTCCTCACTGCTTTCAAGTTCATTTATTTCTCTTCTTAGGTTGGTAGAATGAGTTATTGTCAGATATTATCTCATTCAGATATTTTGTAACAATTTTTATATAAATACCTCCCCAAGAGAAGTATTCGGGGTTGGTGATATCTTTTCTAGACTGTGTTGTAACTCTGAAGATTTGTTGAATACAAAGGTTGTTTATTATCATTGTTGCTGCACTATCTGAATGTGGATTTGATGCTCTGGGCCTTGCTATAGAACTCTTGAGTCAGTTTATGGATTAATCAGTTTTTCCTCGCCTATGTTTTAAAGTTTCCTATGTTTGCAAACTTCATATATGTTTCATAATCTTAGTAATAGAGAAAAAGAATAGCACAAAATTTGTTTATTCACACTCTGTGTTCAATCTCTATTATTACTTATGTTTTCTTCAGAATTAGCATAAACAGGAATTCTTAACTGCTCCTGTTTCCACTGGTTCTTTCACTTTGAATGTTAAACAAGGAATTCTTAGCTGCTCCTTGGTAATAGTCATATAATTTCCCTCTGCCTACATGATGAAGGATTCTTAATTTCCCTTCCCCAACTGGCCTCCATTCCATCTGATTCCAACATTTGAAATTGTTTCAGGATTGATTAACTTGCTCTGTAGTATCACCCTTTGTCAAAGAAACCATATTCAGTAGTTCAACCTCATAGACTCCATTAGCCCAATGGAATAAACTGTTTAGACTTGCATCCCAAGTCTTTTGAAGATCATCATCCAAAAATCAAAACAAACCACCTGTACATCATAACTAGCCTAAAATACCTCAAAACAAAGCTAAACTATAAAGAGAGAGCACTCTCTGGATGCATATTGGCTATTATATGTGTCTAAAAGGTTGGTCTATGGTTACCTCGGTCGTATTCCCTCTTTAGAATTTTCCTGGGGAAAAACCTAAGTGTTAACAGACCCCTGGCCGACTTGATAGGAGTGACTTGTGAGCTGTCTGAATCTGAGACTCCATCTTTTGAATCTCCCTCAGAATCAGACCCCAGACTGATGTGCTCCTCGTTTTCTTCTTTTTCCCCTTGTTCATCCTTTGATGGAGGAAGATTTGACTTTTCCTCTGCTTCTTTCACTTTCTTCGACGGGTCTTCTGGTTCCTCTTGGGTTCCAATGGCATCCGTCTTTACCCCAAAGGAAGAACCCTCTTTTGGAACTTCTTTGGATTTTGGTTTAGGTCGAGGCTTCACCAATGGCCCTGATTTTTTCTTCTCAGTTGGTTTTTGGAATGCCTTGCCCATTTTTATCTCTTTCCATCCTTCTTTGTCCACTTTGTCCCCGGTTGGAGCTTTTGGGCAATTTCGTTGGAAGTGTCCATGCTCGTGACAGGTTATGCATTTGAAAGGCAGTTGCTCGTAATCCAATTTTTGATAGTGATGTCATTCTCTGACTATAAGTTTTACTGCTTTGGGAAATCTAGCTTCCAAATCACCTTCCACACAGATTCTTATGCAGGTATATTGGCCCTTGTTGTTTTCTTTGTCAAGGAAACAACCTAGGCCATTTCCAATCTTCTGCAAGGTGTGATAGCTCCAGCAATGGGTCGGAAGATTAGGAAGCTGGACCCAGACTGGGACCTCTTTAAGGGTATCGATTGAGGGATTGAAGTCAAGGGTCCACTAATTAAGATACAAACCCTGATTTCCCATAAAATACGGACCATTTTTGAAAACCAAATCTCGATCTTCTTTGGAGGTGAACTGGAAAATGAAATACCCTCTTCCAACAACATAGCAGATCACATTGTTTTCCAGCTGGGGCCTCCAGTTGCATTGGATCCAGACATCTATTGTTTTTGCAGAGGGCCAGCGTCCCATAAATTGTCCTACCAACCCTCTGTCAGCCAGGGCTAGGGCGATTTTTATCGGTTGGTCTTCTGGCAGGACGATCTCAGGAATTTCCTCCAGTTTTTTGATGAATTTCGAGACTTCTAGAATCAAATGTTTCTTCCCTTTCTACGAGAGCAATCTTTTGAATGCTTCTTCTGAAGAGACTGGTGGGGTGGGAGAAGGCTCCCCGCCCCCAGGCGCAATCATGGCGGCGGCTACGCTCCTCTGCGATTGCAAAACCCAAACGCAGATGCTGTGCCAGCAACAACACTGGCCGGAGGAGGGAGGCAGAGCCCGATTGCGGGAATGCTGGGAAGGATTGAGAGCCCAACAGCAGGGGTTGCCAGGTAGGGGGCCTGCGAAGGGCCGCAGGGGCCGAGGAAGCAGGGGTGCGAGAGCTCTAGTTCAGAATGCGCGCAGATCACCCTAAAACTCAGCGTTGCTCTCCATTTTCATTCGAAGTGAAATATCGTATTAAACATAAGTTTGATCTAAAGTGGTCATTGTATTAAATATAAAGTTTTGTCTTAAAATATTTTTTTCTCAAAATGCTTTTGTCTTAAATATAAAGTTTTGTCTTAAAATAATTTTGGCTTAAATTGTTTTTGTCTTAAAATAATTTTGTCTTAAACTATTTTTATCTCAAATATAAAGTTTTGTCTTTAAATTTTTGTCTCAAACTACTTTTTTCTTAAATATAAAGTTTTGTCTCAAAATATTTTCGTCTTAAATTAATTTTTGTCTTAAATATAAGTTTTGTCTTAAAATATTTTTTGTCTCAAACTACTTTTGTCTTAAAATATTTTTGTCTTAAACTATTTTTGTCTTAAATATAAAGTTTTTTGTTAAAATGTTTTTGTCTCAACCTATTTTTGTCTTAAAGTCTATATTTAACACAAATCAATTGATATTAATTTTTAATGTAAAATAACTAAAATAAAAAATGAGTTTTTGAGACAAAAGATTTATTTTGTCTTAAAAAAATGTCTCAAAAGTTCCCTTGGTGTAGTAGTGATAATTTTGACATCGTAAAAGGCTAGGAAGGTCAATATTGTGACAAAGATTATGAAACTGAAATCTAATGTGGTTGTACGTAGGGCACTCTAAGAGGAAGTAGTTTTCATCCTCGATGTTCCTATTCTCACAGAGATGGTAGATCCTTTCCATCCATGGCTTTTTAGGAACTGCCCAACGACCTGTTTCACTATGGAGCTCATGAGAGTTCGTTCTAATCTTTGCTATATTAATTTTCTTCTTTGAGCTAGTTAAAACACAGAGATATTTTTGATCTTCTAGGGTGGGGTTGATGACCTTCTTATAATAACTTAATTTTCTTTTAGCTGCTAAATGTTTCTCACACCACATTTTTTCTTTGAACTTATAAGTAACAATATTTTTAATGTTATTAATGTTTTGCAAAGCATCATTCTCGTTGATCTCCCAAAGGTTTAACCAGGCCTTCGTGTCTTTATACCACCCCCACTTGAGCCTTAGGTGGTTTTGGTTGGAATTTAAAGCTAGCTTAGGAAGTCTATGATCTCCTATGTTATTGAGTGTGTGCTTGTACAATAGAAGCCTAGTCATAGCTAGGCTCTCGATAGGGGAAAGACCTACTTCTATAAGGAGAATAGGATAGGGTGTATTGCTTTTAATTTTAAGGTTATGCATTATAAAAAGCTTCTAGATTTTCTCAATCTTTCTCCAAGATTCTTTAGAGATGCTGCAATCCCAGACCTCACATCCATAAAAGATAACAAGGGTGACTAAATTTTCAAAGAGGAATTTCTTTTTATCCAACATTATGAGGTTCATCATCTTACAATTATTCTCATGACCAAAATAAGTTTTCAACCCCTCATTAATCCTTTTCTCAATGCTATAGTTCTAGTTGAGCTTGAGATGAATATCAATTCCTAGGTATTTGTAAGAATACACTTCCTCCAAGTTATTATTTTCATACATAAAATTAGCGTAATTGTCCTTTTTGGATTTGATAATCATAACTTTTTTTTTGTCAGTGTTAACAATCATACCCATGGTAGAGCAGAAATCCTTAAGAAGTCTAAGTTGCTTATCAAGATCAGATGGGCACCTTGCGAGAATAACAATATCGTCAGCATACAGAAGAATTATGATGACTATCCTAGCTAAGATCATGCTAGCACAACTTGCTTCCTCTAAATAACCTTCAAGATTGTCGATGTAAATGCCAAATAGGGTAGGGGAGAGGGGACAACCTTGTTTAACTCCAATATTACATTTAATATCTTTCAACCACCCCTCATTGCTTTTTAGCTTGACAATTACATTCTCGTATAATCTTATAGCGCCAACTCTCAACTCGAAAGGAACCTTTAGCTCTTCTAATCTATTCCAAAGGTTGTTTCTAGGAACCGTATCAAAAGCCTTTCTAAAGTCCACAAAGCAACAAAAGAGATTGGATTTATCATTACGACATTCCTCCACAATGATCCTAAGCATAACGAGGTGGTTTGTTGTTGAGTGGTGCTTTCTAAAACCCACTTGGCCTTTAGCCCACTTACCTTCACTTTCAAGCCATATGCTCAATTTATTTTCCAAAATAATACCATATAGCTTGGCTAAGAGAGGGCTGATCATAATGGTCTAATAATTAGAGGGGTTATTTGTATCCCCACTTTTAAAAATAGCGATAATGAGGCTCTCAATCCATGGTTTAGGGAACCCTTGCTTGACTGTTTGATTGAAAAGCTTGTGGATGTGGGGGATGAGGACAGGACCTCCAATTTTTAAGATTTCTACCTGGTAACCTTTGATGTCCTTAGCTTTCCCATTTGCCAGGCGTTTGACCCCAAAATCAATGTCTTCTAATGAGAAAACTTCTTTTGTTGTGATAAAGGTTTTAAAGTTATCCATGACATTTGGAGATTCATAAAGTTTTTTAGGATAGGAATTCCAATCGTGTAAAGAAATTTTATTATTATATTTAGCTTTCCTAGTCAGAATCTGCCTCCAAAATTTCTTAGGATCTACCTTAGAGAGGTGTAAGAGATTCTCTTGTCTTTTACGAATGTACTGCCTCTTTTTCCTTTTAGTTAGGGTTTTGTATATTTTTATCTTGCCCATTTTAAGAGATTCATCAACAACATCCTTAATTGCTCTCCTCACACTTTTGCAATCTTTGTCATACCATGGGTTGGTTTTGATATTTCTTTATTATTTGAAACTTCAATTGAGAACTTGTTAATATAATATGAGAGGGTTGTAGTAAAATTATGATAGAGGTCTTCTATGTTGTCTATACTAGATAAAGGAAGCAAATTAGTTTTTAATTCATTTAGAAAGAGATCATTTTTATTTCTATCAAATATTAGGTTCTTTTGGCTATAAGGATTATTTTCTATGGGATCTCTATGAATGACAAAACTGAGAGTTATATGTAAAGGCCTGTGATCAGAGTCAGGCTCGTGGTCGTTTAAGATGTCAAAATTTATTATTTCATTGTATAATGGGAGATCGGAAATAACATAGTCTACCACACTGCTACCAAGCCCATGGATGCAGATCATCTGGCTAGAATTGCGCTACTTCTTTAGAACATTGCAAATTATGAGATCCTGAGCACTACAGAGCTTGACTAGCTCTGACCTAAACAAATTCTCCCCGAGGTCTTCAGAGCTCCTTTTGTACCTACTAGCCAGAGTAGCGTCTTCATCTAGCCAAAGAGGATTAGGGTTGGAATGATTGCTTAGAATAATAGCTTGGTTGCTTGAAGTTTGAGCATTAAAGTCACCTATTAAAAGGATATTACCTTCATTCCTTAAGCTAGAATATCATTCTCTAAACCATTGCAGGGACTATTTTTATCCAGTTTCTTCTTCTTATAGAAGTTAGAATTGATGGGGAGAAAAAAACATATTGCTATGTACGTCATTTTATTATTAATGTTAGTGATCTCTATCCAACTATATTGGTTGTAAGGGTCGTTTTTATAAATCCTAGCATGGGGGGAGATGTTCTTCTTAATGTAACAAGCTATTCCCCCAATGCCTCTACGAGAGGATCACTTGTTCTAGGTAGACCATAGCGTAAAGCCATCTATGTTAGGAACCTTAGATTCTTCGTGCTCCCAAGTTTCAACAAGCAAAATAATATCAACATCATTTGAGATCCAACTTAGCTTGGGGCCTTTGTTCCATGGAAAACCCCGGCAGTTCCAAGAAAGAATCTGGAACATGTTGAATTGCTATTTATTACTATCTTTTTGGTTTCTATCTCGGATAAAGGCTTTTCTATATATGATTATTGCCCATTTTCCTTCCTTCCTAGCTTCTTTTACCTTTTGAACCTCCTTTCTTAATTCTGCTTGATCTTTTGGAATGAGATATTCATTTATAAATATTCTCGTTCCTTTTAGACTTGAGTTTTTACTAAGTATGTCATACTTATGATCAGTAGAGCTCACCTTTATTTGGATTAGTCTTCCTTTATTCTCAGTTAATTTCCCCAACCTTGTTGCTTCTGTGAGACACGGTTTCAATTTGTAATCTATTATGTAATTATGTCTGGGCTATGGCTAAAATATCCTCATCTACCTCCTCTTTTAAACCAGAGATTATAAGGTTCAAGGCCCTTTTGTTATGCTTGTGGTCTAATTCTATTAATTTTTTCATTTCATCTTTAATTGGTTTGATATCTAATTTATCTACCACATTATTTAGGGTGAGGTAACTATTAACTTTTTCTTCTAGTTCTTTAATCATGTCCTTCATTTTAAAACTCTCTAAAGTATCAACATCTCCTTGATGGGATGTTTGGTTAGTATCTTGGTTTTGTTTTTCTATAACCTGTAACCTAGTCTCCATTGCCGCCATTTTATTCTCCATTAGTTCTAGTTTGTTTTCTATTTGTTTTTGAATCGTGTCTTCAAGAGATGCAAATTTATTTTTCAGCATGGCTTCTATCTCTTTTTGTAGCTTGACTTCTCTTTCTTCTCTACATTTCTCTAAAGACTCTATATACTCATAAAGGCCTTGTAGAGTAACTATGCTAGGTCTGCCTTTGGTAATCTTTGGTAGATGTGGTGAAATATTCATACTTGAAAATATATGAACAAATATGTATTAGAAAAAGATAAGGAATGTGTGCACCTGATATTAGCAAACCTGACTGCAGATCACACTTGCCCCAGATTGGATTGACCGCAAATCCAAAGGTAAAAATCCAGGATAGTCATAACAAATGGCTCGTTATAAAAGATATTAAATTATTATTGCACAGAGGTCGTAAATACATCACCCTAAATTATTACCGCAGAGATCGTAAATATATCGCCCTAAATTATTACCATAAAAATCGTAAATACATCACCCTAAATTATTACAGCAGAAATCGTAAATACAACATCCTAAAGAATATAGTTGCTATTATTTGTATAGTTATTAATTATCATAAATAATAAATAATTGGTCTTTGTTATTCTTATTATAATAATATGTTATAATAATATTGATTATATTATTATTATAATAATAATTATATTTGTATATTATTAATAATAATATAATATTATAATTAAATATTATTAATAACTATATAAATATTAACAACCAGATTATTTCTATATATTATATTATATTATATTATATATAATAATAATATAAACTCCTAATAATATTATAATAATATTGAGTGTATTTATATTATAATAATAATTATATTTGTATATTCTTATAATAATATAATAATAATATAGTATTATTATAATATTATAATCTAATATTATGAGCTATTCTTATTTATTAATTAATATATATTAGGAGTTTATATAATTATTATAATATTAAATAAATTTTATACGCTAATATATATAGATAATCTGGTTGTTAATATTTATATAGTTGTTAATAATCTTAAATATCCATAATAATTGTTAATGTAGTTGATTTAAGCCTATCGGCCTATATTTACCACATTGGAAAATGCGGTTGTATATATACTTGATATATCCCTATTTGTGTATATCAAGGTAAATATGGTTGTGCTAATTATTAACAATGGGAGGAAGATGTTTTGATGTAAATAAATTTATATTCAAATTTTAATAATTTTTTTTTTTTTTTATATATATATTTAATTATTTAATTAAATAATAATTTTTGTTTAATTTTATTTTAGAAAAGTATTGATATAATAAGATAAAAAATAAAAAATAAAAAATTATGTTTTCACCTTTTGGTAGACATCTGTCCCATCGTGTGAGAATGACGTTTGTCCCCGTGGCGTCGTTTCACGATGCAAGGCTTAAATTGAATTCCATGATGCACGATTACAGGAAAAACCAATACGATTTCATTCTGATAAACCGTCTAGGCCGATTTTGCAGCGCCAACAACTCTTCGCTACGCATATCACGGTCGAATTTGCAACACCTTGTTATTGTTGAGTACCCCCGTGCCACTTTATCTTGGTCCAAACATCGCTCTGAGTAGTTATCTCCCAGGACGACACCCATACCTCTCCACGAAACCCAAGGATTGTCCTTGACTACCATCAATTATGACGCCAACAATACCTTTCACGCACAAGAAAGATTGACGTTGCCAACTACAATTCCCTCACGGTTACTACAGATACAAGACATCTCGGTTACATTTTAAAGGAACCCGTAAAGAATCGTGAAGCAGCCGCAATAAAATGGAAGCAGAGATGTCTACGCCGTTGTAAGCATGAGTTTCCAAGATGGGGTTGTATTCTTTATATTATGATAAATTTTTATGTGTAAATATCGAAATGCCGTAGTCTAACTAGCCAGAGGAATTGTTGGGAAAGTTATAGAAATTCCTATCATATTTAGAGAAAATCTTGTGAAGACTAATCTTGTGAAGATTTTGTAAGTTCAAGTTATAGTAGTTAAACTTTAAAAATTTTAAGTGTGTTTTAGACAAGTTTTTGAGAGTGCTAAATCTATTTCCACCATAAAAAATAATTCAAAGACGAGTTTCAACCTCAGAAAACGAATCCTATAGAAATCATGTTAGCAAGCATATTATTTTAAATGAATTGTTAGCGGCGGGATATGAATTTTTTTCTTGACACTCGGTAAATGTTTCCCTTAAACTTCAAAATTATTTTGTGTATATTTTCAATGGATGGGTAGTAGCAGGTTTCTTCCACAAGGTGAACATTGCATTTTATTATTATTGTGATTTGGAGGGGAATTTGAATTTTTTTAAAGGATGATATAAATGTTTTCTTTGAGCTTTGATCAGAATTTTCGGTGGATTTTTCTTTGTCTTTGGCGTTAAATTCAATGGGTTTGATTCAGGTTGTTGGTACACACCTTCCCAGTGCACAGTCATAACATTGGTAACTATTCAATATGTAATGCTTAACATAATCAAAACTAAAAATTTGTTTTCTTAAGCATTGGAAGGTTCTATAAAAGTAAAGTCCCTTTCGACTGAACAATTTAAACATTCAGTCTATAGTTTGGATGATATCCAAGATAAATTGAATTTTGTTGTTTTTTTCTGTCTGAATTGATAAATTGATGAGATTTATTCTGTAATTTTGAACGGGGTCGTGGTAAACAATGGTATAATATGTAATTAGCAATGAGACTTTGATTCAATCTAGCAATGACATAATCAATAATCTGGTACTTGACATCCTCCTAAAATGTTATTTTTATTTTACGGATATGTTGGTGCAGGTTCAATGCTGGTTAGGAGCTTGCAATTTTCCTTGTTTCATTCGGAATAAAACGCAAGGTTTGGGAAGAATCAGGTCTAGCAAACAACTCAGAGAGTTACAGTGTAAATGAGTATGAAGGCGTTGCATATGTTGCCTTCCCTTCATTTCATAAAATAGAAGGTTTCATTGTCAAGAACAACAATATAGAGAGCGAAATATACAAACTGACAACAAGGTCTTTTTTTTTCCTCAATGGCAATGATGACCAACTACCCTGTCCATCAAGAATATCTTAAGTTGTTCCTACATATTTTGGAGAAAACAGATTTCCATGCAGCGGTCAATCCATTTATCTTTCAGGACGGAGTGATCTTAGTTTCACAAAAAAGAGTGATTGTTTCATATCTTATCAAAGATTAAAAAAAAATAGTAATATTATGCAGATGTATTTGATTACCAAACATATGTGGATTTACACGAATTCAAAACAAATGAAGCTCAAACAAATTATATTTTTGGGTCATGCCTGGGGAGGAGCAGTTGCAACTTTGGCCATATTATGGGTATTGGAAAAGAGGTTGAGACAAATTAGTCTCCCTTTTGTATAACATTTGGAAGAACTCCAGTGGGGATGTAGGACTTGGTGAAGTAGTCGCTTGTGAAAATTGTGCAGGAAACTTTTTCCACGTGGTTTTTGTTGGATTTTTCTGCTAAATTCCATAACAAACCGACAACAAAAATGCTTTGTTTTTGCTCTGTTTCTGCACAAAAAATTGAAAATTTCGTTTTCTGAAAATGGTGTTGTAGCAACACGATTCGGTGTTGCAGCAACGCTCATCGTGGTGTTACAGTAACAAGAAATTTCTGATAATTTAAAGTAAAAACTGGAAAAACAGAGCATTTTTGTTGTCTGTTTGTTATGGAATTTAGCAGAAAATTCCAACATGGTATCGGAGCTTGTCTAGGCACTCAGTGAGTCAAAAACAGAGTTTGTTTTTTCACTGTAGGAGCTGTAAGAAGTTTATTGAGCAGATTTTTTCCAGCAGAGAAAGTTTTTGCTTGTTTTTAATTTTACAGTCAGTATCTCTTCTTTACCTATACAGAGTTAAGATGGCAGATGCTGGAACATGTTTGACAAATTCCCAATTACCACAGTTCAATGGGAAAAATTACAGTTATCGGTCCATAACAATGAAAGCATTGTTTGCTTTTCAAGGAATATGGGCGCTGGTTGAAACTAGCTATGCTGAACCTGCAAATGCAACAGCACTGGCTGCTTTGACAATAGCAGAAAGAGACCAGCTGAAGAGTGACAAGAAGAAGGATTCCAAAGCCCTGTTTTTTCTCTTCCAATCAGTACATGAAAGTATCTTTCCATGGATTGCAGCAGCAACTAAATCCAAAGAGGCATGGGATATTCTCAAAACTGCCTATCAAGGCATGGAGAAGGTGAAGACTGCAAAGTTGCAGATGTTGAGGAGAGACTTTGAAACACTCAGCATGAAGGAATCTGATACAATAGATTCATTCTTCACTCAGGTTATTGGGCTGATAACCCAGATTAGATCTCATGGTGAAATTTTTGAAGAAAGAAGGATCGTAGAGAAGATCTTGAGATGTTTACCCTCAAGGTTTGAAGCTGTTGTGGTAGCAATAAAAGAAACAAAAGATCTCTCTCAGTTCACGGTAGTTCACGGTAGATGCACTGAGTGCTTCTCTTATGTCTCATGAACACAGGCTGAGTAGAGGAACTGAGTCCTCTTTTGAGCAAACATTCAAGACTCAGATGTCTTTCAGCCAAAGAAAAGGTCGAGGAGGAGCAAATAACAGAGGTCGTGGAAGAAGCCAAAATAGAGACAGATATTATCCTGCAAGCACAAGCGGAAGGAGCTGCAATCAGAACCAAGATGAAGGTTCAAGCAAACAGCAAGCTCATGGAAAAAGGTATGACAAATCCCAAGTCCAATGTCATTATTGTAAGAAATATGGGCACTATGCCAATGAATGTAGGAAAAATCAAAATGACATGAATAGTAGGCAGAATGCTAATTTTGCAAATGAAGAATATAAGAATCCAAAGAATGTGTTGTTAACATATAACATTGCACAAGATAAACAAGAAGATTTTTGGTTCTTAGACTCAGGTTGTAGTAATTACATGACTGGAAATATTGCAATGTTTGCCAATCTGGATGAAAATGTGAAATCTGAGGTAACAACAGGAACTAATAGTAAGATATCTGTCAAGGGTAAGGGCAGCGTCAGTATCCGAACAAGAAATGGAGAACAGATGATTGTGCCAGAGGTATACTATGTACCTAGCCTGAAATGTAATTTTTTGAGCATTAGACAGCTCATTGACAAAGGTTACAACGTGTTCTTCAAAGATGATATGTGTACAATCAGAAACATACCTCCAAGTAAGAAGATCATTGCATAGGCACAGATGACCAGCAATAGAATGTTTCCTCTCAAACTCAGGGCAGATTTGAAGGAAGGAAGAACTATTGCAGTTGTAACACAAGAAGTCTTTCAGGAACAAGTGAAAGATGAGAATTGATTGTGGCACTTGAGATTTCGACATCCCAATTTCAGAGGCCTGAATCTGTTGCACAGAAAGGGAATGGTAAAATGATTGTCGTTGATTGAAAAACCAGACAGCCTTTGTGAAGGCTGCATCTTGGGCAAGCAACACAAAGAGAGCTTTCCAGCAGGAAAGAGTATAAGGGCAAAAACACCCTTGGAAATTGTTCACTTCGATGTGTGTGGACCAATGAAAATACCATCATTTACTGGAAATAGATATGTTTTAACTTTCATTGATGATTACACCAGAAAGACATGGGTGTATATGCTGAAAGAAAAGAGTGAAGTGTTTGAGAAATTCTGCCACTTCAAAACTCTTGTTGAGAAGCAGTGTGGGCATTACATCAAAGTGTTCAGAACAGATAGAGGAGGAAAATACATCTCCCAAGACTTTATGCGTTTTTGCAGAGAGAATGGCATACAAAAGCAGTGCACATCAAGGTATACACCTCAACAAAACGGTTTTGCCGAAAGAAAGAATACGACCATTCTTGACATGGTTAGAAGTATGTTGAAAGCAAAACACTTGCCACATGAGTATTGGGCAGAAGCTGTCACTTGCGCAGTTTACATCTTGAATAGATGCCCAACTAAAGCTGTCATGAACAAAATACCAGAAGAAGCATGGAGTGGTCAAAAGCAAACTGTCACTCACATGAGAGTATTCGGTTGTGTAGCTTATGCACATGTACTGGATCAGCTAAGGAAAAAGCTTGATAGTAAGGGGGAGAAGTGTGTATTTGTTGGCTATTGTGATGAGTCAAAAGCATACAAACTCTATAATCCATCCATTAAGAAATTGATAGTAAGTAGGGATGTGCAGTTCATTGAAGATGAAGCTTGGGATGGAAGCTTAGAAAGAACAGTGAATGTGAAGACAATTGTGTCTCATGAAGAAGAAGAGGAAGGGACAGCAACAAATAATCCTTCCTTGGTGGTTCCTCCTCCACCACAGTAAATTCAGCAAATCACACCACAAGCTGGAATTCGAACAACCTTAAGAAGTCAGGGAAGTGCTTCTTCAAGCACACCACAGGGATCTGAAATACCCTCAAGTTCGGATGGAACTCCAAGCACACCAAGAAGACCAACATTCAGAAATATGAATGAGATTTATGAACAAGGAGAGGTAAGTACCAATACCGGTCTGAATTCATTATTCACTTTATACTGTCATGTTGATGACCCAGTTTATTTTGAAGATGTCGTAAATAAAGATAAATGGATTGAAGCAATGAATGAAGAAATTGGTGCAATTGAAAAGAGTAAAACATGGGAGTTAGTGGACCTCCCTGAAGGCAAAAATGCCATTGGAGTTAAGTGGGTCTATAAGACCAAAAGAAATGCTGAAGGCAAGATTGACAGGCACAAAGCAAGACTTGTTGTGAAAGGCTACAAGCAGCAACAAGGCAAAGACTATGATGAAACCTTTGCACCAGTAGCAAGGATGGAAACAGTCAGAATAGTGTTGTCTATTGCAGCACAACACAAATGGAAGATTTATCAGATGGATGTTAAATCTGCATTCCTGAATGGAGTGTTGAAAAAAGAGGTTTATGTTGAACAACCTCCAGGTTATGAAGTTGCTGGCCAAGAGCATAAAGTTTGCAAACTAAAGAAGGCTCTTTATGGGCTGAAGCAAGCTCCAAGAGCATGGTACAGTAGAATAGATGCTTATCTGATTGAGAATGGGTTTGAATAGTGTTATGGTGAACCCACACTCTACATAAAGAAGAATGACGGTAAGATTATTATTGTTGTTTTATATGTAGATGATTTGATTTTTACTAGCAATGATGCTTCACTCATTGCTGATTTTAAAGCAGTCATGAAAAGTGAATTTGAAATGACTGACTTACGCTTCTTAAGATATTTTCTTGGAATTGAAGTAGACCAAAGTGAAAATGGTGTTTTCATTTCTCAAGATAAATATGTAGAAGCAGTGTTGAAGAGATTTAACAGGCAGAACAACAAGCCAACTGTGACTCCCACTGTAGTAGGGCTAAAATTGACCAAAGAAGACAGCAACAAGGATTTTGATCCAAAATTGTACAAGAGCATAGTTGGCAGCCTTATGTACTTGACTACAACTAGGTCGGACATTATACATGTTATGAGTTTAATCCTCAGATTTATGGAAAGACCGAAAGAGACTCATTGGCAGGTAGCCAAGAGGATTCTAAGGTATGTGAATGGAACGAAGGGGTTTGGTATTTTATACTCCTCTTCTGAAAGTTTCATGTTGACAGGTTACACGGATAGTGATTGGGCTGGAAGTGTTGATGATAGGAAAAGCACATCAGGATGTGTGTTTCATATGGGATCGGGAGCCATCTCATGGGCTTCCAAGAAGCAACCAGTTGTGGCTTTGTCAACAGCAGAGGCAGAGTATGTGGCAGCAACAACAGTAGCATGCCAAGCAGTGTGGCTGAGAAGAGTTCTCAGAGATTTGTGTCATGAACAAGAAAATCGCACAACCATTTACTGTGACAATAGCTCAGCAATAGCTTTGTCTAAAAACTCTGTTTTTCATAAAAGAACAAAGCACATAGATACCAAATTTCACTTCATACGTGAATTGGTTAACAATGGTGAGATTGTTTTGCAGCACTGCAGAACAGAGGATCAACTAGCTGACATCTTGACAAAACCATTAGCAAAGAAAAGTTTTGATCATTTCAGGAAATGCCTGGGTATGCAGCAGTTGAAATTAAGGGGGAGTGTTGGAATTTAATTCCAACTGCAACCAATTAATACTGAACAGAAATCTGATTTCAGCAGTTATTTCAAATTATCTGATGCAGCAAAAGTTTCCACTGATATTTTGCACTTTAAATACGCATTAAATTCAGAATTCAATTCCCCTGCAGACTGTTGTCTTGTTTTTGCTGAGAAAGGCATCACCGCCTTCTGTAATAAATACACAGATAAGAGTCAGTAGATATTTTGATTAGTTTATAGTTTAAACTCAGATATTTATTTTCTTATAAATACAATGAACAGCAGTTCTGTTTTTGTACTCTGAGAGAAAGAAAGAATGTGCAGCAACATGAGCTCACATGAATGAAGCTTTATGCACAGCAGTGCTGAGATAAAGTTGTTGAAACACAGTGCTGAGCAGCAGTGTTGAGACTGCAATACTGAGACAGAGTATTTTGTGCTTATTTGTAACCACATAGCAGTACTGAACACCTACAACTTTCTGAGATAAAAAAAGGTTGTTTTACTGTATCAGTTGTTTTATTGTATCAGCTGTTTTACTGAATATAATTTAAGTTTCAGTTACTGTTTCACCAGTTTCTATGTGGCTAACTATTACTCTGTCTTTCCAGTTTTTACTTTAAATTATCAGAAATTTCCTGTTGCTGCAACACCACGATCAGCGTTGCTGCAACACCGAATCCTGTTGCTGCAAAACCATTTCCAGAAGACGAAATTTTTAGTTTTTTGTGCAGAAACAGAGCAAAAATAGAGCATTTTTGTTGTCTGTTTGTTATGGAATTTAGCAGAAAATTCCAACAGTTTCGAAGTATGATGTCGTTCCTCGAATGCTCCTTACAGGCTTAAACCACTTGAGTTAATCGCGAAGCCCTTGATTTTTTTTTTTCCTTAATGGCAAGGTATAATGGCTAATGACAGTAAAATTGTACTTGATACTTTTATGCAAGACACATGTAGGACTCTTCTTAATAATGTCCGGCAATATACTTGCACAATAACAAAGTGTGGGCGCTGGTCACTAAATAGCCAATATAATTGGCACCAGCAGTTCCAGGAAAACTCATATATGAAACTTAAATGGTGATTGGTTTCATTACAACAATTTCATTCCAAGCACCCTCTATATACCCATTCATAATAAGAACTTGAATATTAGCTTAAGATATCATCCGTGCAATCACATCATATGAAATTGAATATTAGCTTGAGATATCATCCGTGCAATCACATCATACGAATGGAAAAAAACAATATTAACTTGAATATTAGCTTGAGATATCATCCGTGCAATCACATCATAAGAAAGGGAAGAAACATCATTGAAGTGTTCTACCCCTGATTCTAAATGTTCTCCACTCACTGCCATCACTCTGACTGAAAGCATAGAAAAATACTTCAACTTTCTCATGATTGTGCATACCAAAAATAGAAACCATAAGGTGTGAAAGTGGGTGGTTACCAAAATCACTGTTGACATACCCCACCTTAAGCCTGCCAATGCCACCCTCACCTTTCACAGGAAAATGAGAAGGGTGTACAAAAAACTGTGGTCCAAAACGATATGCAACAAGGAGGAAATGCTCTGCATATTTTCGGTTGATTTCTAGAGTCAATACTGGTTTAAAGAAAACTGAAGTCACTAAGCGAGGCATATCAACAATGGCTTCTATTCCATGTTATCAATGTAGATGAACTTATGTAGTCCTAATGCGGTCAGACAACCAGGACAAACAAATGAAAGGAAAAAAAAAATGTTATGAAGTTGTAGAAAGACGACCTTTGGCCTAACAGTGTAGTCGATTCTTTGCTTCAGAAGTTTGAAGATATTTGTTTCAATAAACACCGGGGTCAACTTGGGAAGAAGCATTAGCATAGAATTGCAGTTGCATTCATATGTGGTACTGACTATACATGTATGCAATGTAAATACAAATGGCATTATCTCAAGAAAATGTATAACAAGGAAGAAAACAAAATGATCCATCCAAATGGGATTTTTTTTCAACATGTAAAGCACATCGTTCAAAAGTCATCATAATCACTAGGCATATCGAATGACTTGCACAATGATTCTAGTGAAGAAAAATGCCCCAATGATGTGGACACCACATGTGATGCAACATCCAATGAATCAAACCACGAAGAGGCTTCCATTAGGTCAAATGTTTTTTTTAACATACGTGATTGTACTATTATTCATTGAATTTATTTGCAAGGTGTACATGAGATTCATGCAGGATGGATTTTCTTGAAATTCTTCCCATGTTTGTCCAAATCCATATCATGTTTCACTTGAAGGGCGGTCTTTGTCTTGTCATCAGTAAATTGCTTTCTAAAATTATATTTTAGCATTCTTTCATATATATTCTTATGTTAGTACATCAATGGATTTCAAAAGTTCAAATGGAATTTGTTAATATTATGAGCATTCCAGTTGTCCTTGTCCTGAACCATATTGTTACGCCTTGAGGAATCGGGCGCTCCGCACGACAGGCGGGCGACCCACACGATGGGCGGGCAAGCCTTCACCCGACAACGTGCATGACCCGGGCACCGGGCAAGGCACACAAAACGCAAGTTGATGGTTGATGGGCACGCACATAACGGGCGGGCGACACGAGGGCGACCCGCACCTGAGAGGAGGACGCCCTGAATGAAGACATCGACGAACAGGCAAACGGAAACAAACTAACCGGTGGCAGTAGCATGCAGCTCCACACGGGCAGCAGGGGCAGGTCATGCGACGACCGCCCCGAACGACTCACGATGGACGGAGGACCGGGTTGGAAAATGGGCGAAGTCTGAACGATGGACGGAGGACCGGTTGGCAAACGGGCGAAGTCTGAATGATGGACGGAGGACCGGGTTGGCAAGCGGGCGAAGTCTGAACAATGGGCAGAGGGCTGCACGAAGGTGCGCCCACCCGCCCGGGCAAACGACAAACGAAACGAACATAATCGGTGGGCGAGGCAACACATGGGCAGCAGGGCGGGTTGTGCGACAACCGCCCGAACACACATAGGATTGTCGTTGGAAGAAACAGGCATCCGAACGAAGGGTGAGGGCGGCACGAAGGTGCGCCTGCTCGCCCGAACAAACAACACAGGACACGACAAGCAGCAGCGGGTCCGAACGAAGGGCGAGGGCGGCACGAAGGTGCGCCCGCCCGCCTGAACGAACATCGTGTGAAGGCACAGGTTGACATACACAGAGCGCCGAACGACCAAGGGGGCGACAGTAGCAAGCGAACATGACGACACGAGGTGAAGTGGTTCGGAATGGGATGGCGCACACAGGTTGACGAGCGCGCAAAGGAAAGCAGGCTTATACCAACTTTGGTGTGGGCGGCCTTGTGCAACAAGGGCCGACCCGCCGAAAGTGGAAAACGCGACTGTTCAGCAATAAACAAGTCATCTTTATGAGTAAAGTGGGCGATTGTTTATGTATTTGGGGGTCAGCTTGGCAGACCGACACCCCTCCCCAAATCGGCGGTGGAGCCTATATAAGGGGCAGCGCACTTGTCATTTGGAGCATTCGAATTCGGTCAAGCATCATTCGATCAAGGAATTTGATCTCTAGTCTCTGAGAGTAGTCGGACTTGGCATAGAAGTGCAAAACATGTAAAGACAGGCTCGGCTAAGGAGGCGGAACGGAGGTCAGGTAAATGCAGTTGCGAACTGCGGGTTGCTCGTCGGGTTTGACAAACAAGAAGGCGCATGCGATGTGCACTTAACTGCAATACAATTTTATATTGTCGGTCTTGGTAACGAAGGGCGCATGCGATGCGCACGGTCCTGTAAAGGTTTGGTGATTGTAAGTGGCCACGGGCCTGTTATATATTTGAATTGGCCGAAGGCCTGTTATAAGTCCGAGTTGACCGCGGGTCTGTTATGAAATGTGTTTGCCGCGGGCGCACATGTCGTAAAGAACTTAACAAGTAATAATAAAGTTCGAGGGTGCACTTGGTTGGGAGTTGCCCCTCCCGTAACTCTGTGTTTATGTTCTTGGTGTTACATTACATGTTTATGTTACGATTTTACTGTTGAACAAGATATAATTGAATGAGAAATATAATTGAAGGAATTATATAATTGTTGTTCGGTTATATGCTTGTTGTTTGGCTTGTATGTTTTAAGTTTACACTAATTCGGTAGAGTGGAATTAAGTGTCGAAAATGTGAAGGCGTAGTCCACATACGCTCAAACCAAGCATACGGTGGTGCCGCACCCGCCCAATAAAAGAAAAAAAGATTGGGGGCATGACAGATGGTATCAGAGCTCGGTTGGAGAGCTGATTGAGTAGAAATTTGCAGGTGGTGAATGGTCGGAACCAGGTCACAAAAGAACAAAGAAATGGCAGCCAATTCTCAAGCCGGGTCTAACCATGCAATGAAGGACACGGAGTTCATTGACAAGGTACTCGGGAGGATGGAAAGCTTGGAAAACTCTTGGAGCCAAGAGGTGGATTCGTTGAACAAGGAACGCGAGGCCATCTCAAAGGTGAAAGAGGAACTTAAGGAGCTCCAGACGCAGCATGATGAGCTCAAAACACAGTTCGAGTACACTGGTTACTTGTGTACGCAACTTGAAGGGAGAGTAAAGGAGGTCGAGGAGTCGAGAGATCAAGGGATAGCAGAGCTCGTGAATGTGAAGGCGAACCTCGACAAAGCCAACCAAGCTCTTAAAGAAGCCCAAGATGAGATCGTGGTGTTGAAGAGGGCCGTAAGGCACAACTCAGGTGGAGGAGTGCCCCATGTAAAGGTCAAAGAACCAGAATCTTACGACGGGATGAGGAGCGCAAAAGTTCTTGGTAATTTCTTATGGGACATGGAGCAGTATCTAGAGAGGCTGAACCTATCTAAAGGAGAAGCGCAAGTCAAGGTAGCTGCCCAGTTCATAACTAATGATGCCAAGATGTGGTGGAGAAGGAGGGTCGATCAAATTACTAATGGTAGTGCTGATGATATTACCTCCTGGGAAGATATGAAGAAGGCCTTGCAGTCACACTTTAGTCCTCAAGATGAAACGTGGGAGGCAAGGACCAAGATTACATTCATCAAACAGACGGGGAGCTTACAGACCTACCAGCAAGAATATTCAAGCGCAGTATTGGAACTTCCTGATATGGCTGAAAAGGACAAGGTTTTCAATTTTATTATTGGGTTGAAGCCGTGGGCTCGTAATGAGGTAAAGAGGAAGAAAATCAGGATGCTTGAGGAAGCCTTTGCTGTGGTCAACAGACTCGTGGATCATTATGACGAAACTTCTAATGAGAAAAAGAAGTTCGAGAAGACAAAAGAGAAGAAGAAGGAAGACACTCCAAAGGCAGATAACTCACCAAAGGAGAAAAGGCCTTTGAAATGCTGGTTGTGTGCAGGACCACACATGGCTAAGAGCTGTCCTTCTAAGCCAAAAGTGGCCGCTGTTGTTCAGGAGCAAGAAGAGGACAATGCTTTCGTGGGGATGATGCAGATCCTCGGAGCCTCTGCCACAACGGAGACAACCTCTAGGAGGAATCCTGAGAGGAACAGATTGGAATATGTGAACATGAAGATTGGTGGGACAGAGGTGCTCACGATGGTTGATAGTGGGGCCTCACACAATTTCATGAGTGAGGACACCGTGAGGAGACTGGGTCTAAAGTTCGTGCCGGTAGAAGCACATATGAAGACCGTAAACTCTCCCCCGACAGCAATCCTTGGCATAGCTGAAAAGGTGGACACGGTACTTGGTGAGTGGTTCGGAAAGGTTGACTTCACCATAGTACGAATTGATGACTACGAAGTAGTGTTAGGGATGGAATTCATGAAGCAGTTCGAAGCCATGGTGGTGCCTCATCTGAGAAAGCTCTTCATTTATGATGGGAGAGAGGATGTGCCCATAGGTATTCCTACCATGGGTGTGACTAAAACAGATCATAAGCTGGGAGGGATGCAGATGGAGGACAAGGAAAAGATAAACAAGCTGTTGTCTACCATGGAGACAAAACTTGCTGAGCAGGATTTGGTCATCCAGTCACTCTCGGATAGTATCTTGGATTTGTCAAGAAGGCTAGAGATGGTGGAGGACGACGAAGATGATGTATATGTGAGACCGAACATCCAGAAGGAAGATCAGGAAGCATACCTGCGACGGATGGAAGTTGAGGATCCAAACAAATGGATCGAATTGATTAGTGAAGGAAAGCCACCTGGCTCATCCTCTTTGAAAACTTCTTAGTTGATACAGGAGGCAGGGCTCATTGTTGGCTGCTCAAGGCAGTGAGCCTGCAAGGTAATTAGGCAGGTATGATGGTCCCATGTGCAGCAGAAAAATGGGGGTTCCCATGAGCCTGGGCAAGGGATCAGAAAAGTAAGTGTGGGCACATAATTGAAATGTGTGACACTTGCTCAAATTACACATATAGTCCGGTGGCCGAATGGAGATCATCACGGATGAGGCTACATGTTGGTTGCTGGCAGAATTCGGTGGAGGACCGCCGGGACGGAATGTTGTCGGGACGACAACGTCTTAGGGTGGGGGAGGATGTTACGCCCTAAGGAATCAGGCGCTCCGCACGACAGGCGGGCGACCCACACGATGGGCGGGCAAGCCTTTACCCGACAACGTGCACGACCCGGGCACCGGGAAAGGCACACAAAACGCAAGTTGATGGTTGATGGGCACGCACATAACGGGCGGGCGACACAAGGGCGACCCGCGCCCGAGAGGCGGACACCTTGAACGAAGACATCGACGAAAAGGCAAGCAGAAACAAACTAACCAGTGGCAGCAGTGTGCAGCTCCACACGGGCAGCAGAGGCGGGTCGTGCGATGACCGCCCCGAATGACTCACGATGGACGGAGGACCGGGTTGGCAAACGGGCGAAGTCTGAACGATGGACGAAGGACCGGTTGGCAAACGGGCGAAGTCTGAACGATGGACGGAGGACCAGGTTGGCAAGCGGGTGAAGTCTGAACAATGGGCGGAGGGCTGCACGAAGGTGCGCCCAGCGGCCCAGGCAAAAAACAAACGAAACGAACATAACTAGTGGGCGAGGCAACACACGAGCAACAGGGCGGGTTGTGCGACAACCACCCGAACACACGTAGGATTGTCGTTGGAAGAAACAGGCATCCGAACGAAGGGCGAGGGCGGCACGAAGGTGCGCCCACCCTCCCGAACAAACAGCACGGGACACGACGAGCAACAGCGGGTCCGAACGAAGGGCGAGGGTGGCACGAAGGTGCGCCCGCCCGCCCGAACGAACATCGTGTGAAGGCACGGGTTGACATACACGGAGCACCGAACAACTGAGGGGGCGACAGCAGCAAGCGAACATGACGACACGAGGTGAAGTGGTTCGGAATGGGATGGCGCACACAGGTTGACGAGCGCACAAAGGAGAGCAGGCTTATACCCACTTTCTCATGGGCGGCCTTCTGCAACAAGGGCTGACCCGCCGAAAGTGGAAAACGCGACTGTTCAGCAATAAACAAGTCGGCTTTATGAGTAAAGTGGGCGATTGTTTATGTATTTGGGGGTCGGCTTGGCAGACCGACACCCCTCCCCAAATCGGCGGAGGAGCCTATATAAGGGGCAGCGCACTTGTCATTTGGAGCATTCGAATTCGGTCAAGCATCATTCGATCAAGGAATTCGATCTCTAGTCTCTGAGAGCAGTCGGACTTGGCGTAGAAGTGCGAAACATGTAAAGACAGGCTCGGTTAAGGAGGCGGAATGGAGGTCGGGTAAATGCAGTTGCGAACTACGGGTTGGTAGTCGGGTTTGACAAACAAGAAGGCGCATGCGATGTGCACTTAACTGCAATACAATTTTATATTGTCGGTCTTGGTAACGAAGGGCGCATGCGATGCACACGGTCCTGTAAAGGTTCGGTGATTGTAAGTGGCCGCGGGCCTGTTATATATTTGAATTGGCCGAAGGCCTGTTATAAGTCCGAGTTGACCACGGGTCTGTTGAAGCTTGGATTGGCCGCGAGTCTGTTATGAAATGTGTTTGCCACGGGCGCACATGTTGTAAAGAACTTGACAAGTAATAATAAAGTTTGAGGGCGCACTTGGTTGGGAGTTGCCCCTCCCGTAACTCTGTGTTTATGTTCTTGGTGTTACATTACATGTTTATGTTATGGTTTTACTGTTGAACAAGATATAATTGAATGAGAAATATAATTGAAGGAATTATATAATTGTTGTTCGGTTATATGCTTGCTGTTCGGATTGTATGTTTTAAGTTTACACTAATTCGGTAGAGTGGAATTAAGTGTCGAAAAGGTGAAGGCGTAGTCCACATACGCTCAAACCAAGCATACGGTGGTGCCGCACCCACCCAATAAAAGAAAAAAAGATTGGGGGCGTGACACATATCCAAAAGAAAATTTGAAATTTCTAGGAACTCACGACATTCCGCTGTTTCATATTGAAATTTCTACGAACTCACGACATTCGAATGTCTGTTTCATATTGGGATGGAAAGATACAAGGTTAGTGTTCATGAAATACTTTTACTCTGACATGGTTTTTGATGGAGGAACTTAGTATTATAATGTTAGGGTTCACAATTCTCCGAGAGGTGAGATGTGTACTTAATGTTAATATCATTTAAAAAACTATTAATGAGGTTTAAATGGATGATTCTTCATGAAATTAAGAAGTTAAAAAATTCTTGTGGTTAACCTTTTGATTTAATCACGTTACTCAGTTTAGTAACATTTTAATTACTAGGAAGCTTTGCGCCTCATCTACCCTTTTGATGGGTCACTTCTACAACCGGTGTATTGTGACTTAGCTCAGATATATCATTACTAACAAATATAAGTTTACTTAAGTTAGAACGGAAGAAAAAGAAGATTCACAGAGAAACAAATTAATGCATCGCAATGTATCAAGAAACATTCTATTTCTTTTTTATCGAAAAGATGATATAAAGGAAACAAATTGATCTAATCTGAAGACAATTAATGTACAAGTGTTAAATTAAACACGACCATTTGCTTAAAGACTTGACTTTTAAGTTAGGCAACGCAAATCATCCTGGTTATGAATGATGTTGGTTAACTGTAATGCGGTTTCTTCTTAATAAAAATGGTCCATTCTTTAAAAAAAAAAAAAATTACAATGGTTATATTAAATTTTTCCTTCATAAAATAAGTGGTAAATTATATGTTCGTTAATTTTCATTATCTTAGTATTTCAATTATTATTTTAATTGTGTATTACTAACTTAACACAAATATACTAAACAACCTAAATTTAATACAACAATTATTATTTCAATCTAAAATATAATTTTTCTAATTCAACAATTCCAAATTTAACAATCCTATTCAAGTATCTTTTTATACTTCTGGAAACAATTACTAATTTTATTTATTTATAACCTTATCGTAACACTTTTTAAAACAATTACTAATTTTATTTATTTATAACCTATGCATGGTACCGCGTTCGGGGCCATTGGATGTCACGCTCCCTGGCCGCGTTCGAATCCCATTATGGTGGTGCTGCTTGGCAGCATTATGTAATCATTGTGATTGTATGTTAGTTTCATATGATTGATGTGATGGATGTATATAGTGTATATAATGTATTCTGGGCCCAATACATGCTTTATGATTAATGCGATATATGTATATAGTGTATATAATATATTTTGGACCCAATAGATGCTTCTTTAGGGACTAGCCCCCATTTCAAAAAAAACTTATATCCTTAGAGGTGGCTCAAATGAATGAGAGTCTAGTGAATGGTGAAGTCTTTTTAAGCGGCCATTGTTTACAACAACCCTCATGAGTCATGACAGTGGAATTCATTCCATCATTATATAAATACACAATTATGGTATATTTTCCCTCTATCATCATTCTATTTTTGGTCAAAATTTACATTCATCGTACAGATTCACTTTCATGTGATTTAAAATTACAAACATAACTTTCAATTTAAAAAAACTTCATCACAAAAAACATTAAAGTCAAGTTCATCCTCAAACATTGCAATTTACAAAATTGCAAAGCATCCCTCGGTTCACTGTTCCTGGTCGTTGTGGATAATTTTTTGAGTTAAAATCACCGTGCAACGCACATTTTTCCCAAATATGATTCTAAGGTGGCGAAAGTCAAATCTCGTTCGAAGCAGAGCACTTCCAGCACATGAAGCACAGTGGCTCATCCCAACGTCATTCAATCACGTGGGAAGTTATCATAGGAGTTAAATTTTAATTTTCAAATCTTAAAATTTGAAGAAGATACAGTCGAATAATTGGTTCACTATATACCTTAATTCAAAAGTAAATATCTTAGTCCAATTTTTTCTGTTCACATTCTTTAAAGTTGCACGAGTATTCAGCGGATTATTTGTCATCAAAGTTTATAAAAAATCATAAATATTATATCTGGCTGAAAGCTTTTCATGATCTAGTTGGTTCTATGTGACGTCAAAATACTCCTGGTGGACCTTGTCTTTATTCTCTTTCATTTGGAATATACCTAGGTTCAAGGTCAAGTACAAAATTTTGAGAGTTTTGCTGCAATTTGGTTTTGGTTTCTTATTATACATTCAAAAGATATGTGAGTGAGGATATTTGATTTGAAAAATATTTTGGAAATTTTGTATTATAAGAAAGTATGGTATTTATTTTACTTTTCTAGGAAAAGAAAAAACATTGTTCCATTAGGAGTACATGGAGTACGTGTTCTGTTTAGTATTTCTATACTAAGTAAAGTTATTAAAACTAACAAAAGGTTTTTTAATTCCTTGTGAATGTGCATAGCAGATAATAAATGAAAGTGCTCCCTCAGTGTGAGGATTTTGTCAAACTAACATTGTAAGTAAAGAACATGTAAGTTGACTTTACCATTAAACCAATCTACAACAACCCTTAAGTCCCCCAATATTTGCAATTTTACAACCTCCAATGATGCAACAATATATAAAAGGGCTCAAGGTACCATGAACTCTGCTTTTGTATTGGATCCAATCCCCACATTCAACCAAAATGAACTACATAATTTCCACAAAGATAAATATGACCACAACAGCCACAAAAGTCCAATTGTTGTGTCCCATCAAAGTAACCACTATAATCCATAATAGAAGCCATCAGAACAGAGATGAAATGAAACTTGTTGGATTTAATAGGACAAAGATATTCATAAAAGAACCCTATAACTTGTGGAAGAATCCATGAAATGTTGAAGTGAGGACCTTCAAAGATCCACTTATTGCTAACTTTTCAGATGCCCCACAGTAAAGATTAGAATAAACTTAAAATGACCCATATTATTGTAGAAATAACTCGAAATAGATTATTAATAGATTGTGCAAAGTGTGGAAGTATACACAATGAAAGCTTCAAAGCTTTCTTCGCAAAGTGGATATTTTCGGTAGTCCTGCACAAGAGCAATGGTTATTTTATTATTAATAGATTGTATGAAGCATGGAGGTCCAAACAATGAAAACTTGAAAGCTTCCCCTACACAATGGAATCCTTTAGGAGTCTCACACATATTCATTTGTGTTAATTTTGAAAATGTATATTAATATTGATATTTTAATGTTATCCACACTTTGTATATTTCTCATTAAGATGGTTGTTTACCATGGAGCTAAGTAAACAACTATCAAGGGAAACATTCGATCGAGCCATGCAACCATATATTACCATTCTACAACACTTCTTGGAATGCATCTTCATAACTACTTCACATGAGTTTACATTATCAACCATTCTAGAAATGTTATTAGTGTCTATTTTTATCTCTTAAAGGGTCCACTAGATCTGTTCTCATTGATTCATACAACCAGATCTAGTGGACCCTTTAAGTAGTTTGATATACTTTAAGTTTGTAGTTTGTATTTATTCACCTAGTAGACTTATCAATATGCATTCGATTATACAAGCTCCCATCATGACATCTAGGGTAAGGATTTTTAATTTATTGCACAATTGAAACTGAACAATGATATGTGATGGCTACAATAAAATAATAGATTGTTAGCAAGGTTAGTCGTATTATAAATTCAGAAGTCAAGGTAATCACAATAATGAAAAATAACGTGTGTCCCTTGTTAGGAGCATACATGGGCAATGGTTTCATCCAAATCACTGATAATTGTTGTTGACGATAATTTAATATTTTATATGGTCCTTGTATTCACTATGGGGAAAATAATAATAATATGGGGACAATAGGGGCACAAAAATGACAATTAGGGCTACAATGACAATTGTAATGGGGGAATCACTAGTATTATAGGGACCTAACATGCCCCTCTCCTTCAAAAAAGTGTTTTTCTCAATGCTTGAGTAGTTCTAGATGGATGATTCTATATAAAATTCTCATCCTCCCATGTGGAATCTTCAGCAGGTAAGTTCTTCCATTTGATGAGATACTCCAAAATTGATCAATTTCGTAGCTATCAAGTTCTTGTTTTTGTGACTACTTCAGGTTTCAATATGAGTTTTCCTTCCTCATCATGTTCTATAAATATTGTTTGAACTAGGATCTTTGTCACCTATAACCTTCTTTAAGCATGAAACATGAAAAACTAGGTGCACGGGAAGGTGCAGGAAGCTCCTTTTTGTATGCCATAGTACCAGCTCACAAAATAGAAGAAAAGATATATCAATGACTTCAAAATCCTCTTCGAGGGGGAAATATCCTTTACATTACACAAATGAACAATTCTTGGATGATACAAATGACAAAACCTCCTTTCTATATATAGGAGTATAACGAGTCACATTATAATCAAATTAACATAACAATAACAATATAAGAGCACAACAATGACAATAGTGGGCTTCTATGGGGTATAATAATAATAATATGGGGAAAATAGGGGCACAACAATAACAATAAGGGCTACAATGACAATAGTAACGGGGGAATCACAAGTGTTATAGGGACCTAACATCAGGGGTGTTGGAGAATGTAACTATGTTTGGTCTTCAATAATGTACTTGAGTCATTATGTAATGTAATTGTCAAAAAAATAAAGAAAATTATTATTATTATTATTATTGTGACTTATTAAAGAATGGGTTCCATGCTTGGGTCACCATGTTTTAGGTCCAAGTCCCCATTGAGGACTTTTAAGATTTATTATGAGTCTATAGAATTATTGTAAATTTAAGGAGATACTTCTTGGGCTTTTGAATCAACTAAAAGTGCTTAGTATTGAGTCAAATATGAATTATTGAACCTCCACACCATGTCGGCCTAAGGGAAGATCAAGTCAGCCTAAGACCCTATTAGACCCCACACAAAGCCTATGAAAGGAAGCACATCCAATTCATTTGGAGCATCACTTCTCATCAAGTTTGAATTCTCTCTACTGGGCATAAGTGTAAAAATCTTATTGTTGGGAAGAATTGCGAAGTGGGTTGTTGGGAAAGTCTATTGTCAGGAAGTCGAAGTGAATGCGCGTTTGGGTGAAGTGAATGCAAGTTTGGGCTAGTCTAACGAGTTAAGGAAAAATGAAATTTTGGTGGTGGTCTCTCTCTATTTCATGCTCTGGATTGGGAGAACGAAGTCTTCCAAGTTGGACTACTGTCAGAAGATGTTCGCTGCTACAAGTTGTTGCATAATCGAAGTTCCTTGGAAGAGGTCAATCTTCTAGAGGCTAAATTAGTGTAGAGGGAAGGTCTGGTCTTGGTCTAGGGTGAAGAGTCTCAAATAGTACTATTGAAAGGAAGAATTACTTAGATCGGGTTTTCTCCTCAAGGGGGGTTTTTCCCTGGTATGTGCCTACATATTGTGTCCATTGTTTTATGTATTTTTTCTTTTGCTAATATCTTGATGAACTAAAGAAAATACGATATAAGGAATGGTAAAAATATGATATGTCACAAGTAATTATCAAGATCAAGAAAATTGTTACTGCCTTTCTGATTTTCCAACAATGGGGAGGCTTCCAAAATGTTCAAGGATGAGATTGGAGTTGTGGACAAGGAGATATGCAAGGCTTGGACTTTGAGAAAAAAAACTAATTCTATGAATAGCATGGTCACTTGCGACTCTGTGAGTCGTGACACATATATAGTAGACCATGATTGTTTCAACTATTTTAATGGGTTTCCTCTTTGCTAGCAAATACTAGAACCCAAAACCTTAAAACTAAATTGAATTAATTATCTAATAATGCCATAGAAGGCGACACATTGTCAGAAAGTGACACTTTGTGAGAGATATTCCTTAAATGAAATTGATCGAACTCTCTGTAGTACTGCAAAAGGAGAAAGTTAAGGGCATTTTTCTTTTGCATAATAGGTTAATGAAATAAATTAGCTATAACATTTGCATAACATGGTCATTAAAATATTAGTTGGTGAATATAACAGGATAATAGTGATACATATAGAAGTTAAACCAAAAATACTATAGGGAAACAAACGCAATGCATACTGCTTATTTCTCCCATATCTGCTAAATATATTGGCATCATTATGCATTTCCCTTGCCATGTCTAATCCTCCTCTCATTTTTTTTAAAGGCCTTGAAGTATCGGGGCATCTATTTGGTTCAGGAGTGTTTTGTCCAACCATAATTTTCTCTAAATTCATAATTTATGTCTACTTTTTTGGACATTTATATTTATTTTAATGAACTTGATGGATGTGCGGATGGCCTAGAAGGGGAATGCAAATAAGAACACACATTTATATTGTGAAGGTTCAACATCAACAATCCTTGAAGGAACACACATAAATTAGTAAACACTGAAGTTGCAACACCAAAAAGACAAAGAGTAACAAAAACCATAAACATGGATGAAAAGTAACTAATATCCAATACTATGCAACACAATTAATCCATGTACAAGGTAGATAACAACTATAAATATCTATTAGTAGTATGAAAAATTATTATGAGTTATAGAGTTTGATAGAGTGCCTCAAGGTATAGAGGAATTTTCTCTCGGTAAAGCCTCAGGTGTTTGAAAGGGATCCAGATTGTTTGAAGCAATATTTGATTCATGAAGTGTTGGGTATATTAATTGACCTTAAATTACTTCATTAATTGTCAACCAATATTTTTGTACTTATGAAGTGTATGTCCACCATATATTCTAGCAATTGTATCCTTGGATGAAATTGATCTAAGTATGGATAAATGTTAAAATGAAATTAAAGAGTTGTCATGCATATGTTATTTCCATTAAAGATACATCAAAACCAAATTCCATTTTGAATTAAAACTTAATCTAAAACTTGAAATCTTAATTTATTCTAATTGCAAAATTGAAAGTCTATCTATAATTGCAAAAAGGAAATATTAATGCTAAGTTGCAGAAAAGCGATATTAATATTAATTATAGAATTGAAAGTTTAACACTACTTTGGAAATGGGAATCTTAACATTATTTGCAGAAAAAGGAAACTTAAATCTAAATTGGACAAAAGGAGATTCTAACTCTAAATTGTAGAAATAAATAATAATGCTAATTACTTGTAGAAAGAGAGTAAATCAAACGTCAATTTGTAACTTAAAGTGATTACTAATATGCAATAATAGCTCTAAAAAACCATATATTCATCATCCATGAAATTTAACTGAATTAAAATACTAGATTACTGAAACGAAATGCATTCTGGAAATAAATCTTTTTGACATTTTCTTTTTATGATCACTTTGGAAATAAAACAACAGGTGATTAGAAAAGAAATGAAGTGTAATTATTCTAATTGACGGAGAGAAAAACTATATGAAATTCTTAATTGAATGCAGACTATCTATAAATGGAAACAAAAACTAAGTAGCCTTACAACTCTTTAGCGGGCCCTCCTGTGAGTGTAAGTCTGTCACTGATCAAACAATTTCTCAACCACACATTGGAAGATAGGAAAAAAATATTATATTAGTCTGCCAAAGTTGTTAAAAAAGAGCTTGGAAATAATGAAATAAAACAAGGGCTAAATGTGTTTTTGGTTTTTCCTTATGGATTTTATACAATTCTTCATCGAATAATTCTAAGAGTCCTATGTCGATAGGCAATTAAACTAATTTGCCATATAACAAGTAAATTAAAATTAAGATTTTATTTCCTCATGCCTTGCTACTGCAAGAGAAAATCATGAGGAATTATTCTTTAACATATCTTCACGGTTGAACAAATATTCTCTATGGTCGCTTGATCTCGTTTGATCTCTTGCCAAGCTTCACTTGACTGCTGAAATGTCATAACCAGAGTTTGACATTTAATTTGACTTCTAGATCTTTTGATCTCTATATCCTGTTAGATCACTATGATAGGTGAACATCCATTTGGGGAACAGTTTTCATCTATAGGTATCATTCATTTCTTTGTTGGTGCTTTCAAACCTGTCTAAACATGGGGATGGTTGCATAATTTGATATTAGTTGAGGAATGAGAAAGATTCTATAGTTGTAGAGATGTTTAAATTATAATTCACAAAGAAACAATAGATTCTAAAAAAAGGATGATTGATACCTTTTATATGCTTGAGTAAGTTTGAGATGACCTTGATTAGGATGAAACTGCAATAAAATGGTCACAAAAAGATAAAGGAGAGGGAAAAAGGATAATAAAAAAGAGAACAATTTTGGATATCAACATTCCCCCACACCAAAGGTTTTGCATGTCCTCATGCATCAAAAATTAAAAATTTGTTCCTTCTTCTTCTTCAGTGTATGATCTCATAAGATTGTGCAAGAACATCTAGACTAGTGCTTTCCTTTCTCATTTTGATGTTGAATATTTCTCTTGCTTTCTTTATTAGAATTTTACTCTACAATCCCCTGATTTTGTTTTTGAGGAATATATTTCTTTCTTTGAGATTCTTGTTTTTCTTGTACGAGTGGCATAGATGCAAGAGTATATTATCATTCTGAGTCCTTAATATTTCATTTCATACCTTGGTTGTTTGTTGTTCTTGTATAAAGTGTTTATTAAGGAGTTCTAACTCATATATGTCTTGCTTATGAGCATCAGGAATTCTATGTTCTTTTTCAAGAGTATGTTCTGTCATAGGGGTTTCATTAGATACATTCTCTTGATTATGAGAGGAGATGCTTACCTTCTATTGTGATCTCTATTCCAAATACTCCACATAGTCATAAATTTATTTCTATATCAAGTTAATGTCTAGAGTGTTCCTTGTTGAGCTCATTGTTTGAGGTAGTCTCTTGTATCCTTCTTCTTTGAGACTGACCAATTTTGGGGATTGTTAATTTGAGAGTTTGGAAATTCATCTACTTATTCTTAGCTTTATCCCTAACTCTTTAATGTTTTGGCTTCTCTTCCTTTTGCTAGATTTTTGATGTTTCTTCTTCTCTAGTTCTTCATTTTCTTCAGGTAATTTAGTAATTGGGCTAGCTTTATTTTTTCTAACATTTTGTTTTCTATATTTATTTTTATATTTTTCCAAATATTAAGAGAGAGGAGTGTCATCTTCAAGTGGGCCTTCTAGTTTCTCTATTTCATTCAGCACTGAATTTTCCTTTTCAATTTCTTCTTCAGGGTTAGGGTTTGGTAGTGACCCGTGTCAACTTCTTTTAATATTTTTCTAGTTTCTTCCTCCTGAGCTTCTATAAAGTGGTTGTGGACTAGAAAATATTTCCAATTATCTCCCTTGGATTTTAAGTGTGCCTCTATGTGCCTCTATGATGATAAAGGAAATTATCAAGGGATTTCCTTTCTCTTTGCACACTAGAGGCCATCTTTCTAAGACTACAGAACAAGAAATAAGGAACACTGATTTCATTTCCATTAATAAAATGCATCACTAGTCGAGCATGATAGAGAAACATGGTTCCAAACATTCCTTCACAAGTTAAAAAAGTTGGTCCCTAATGATGGATGGATTTCCCATCCAAAACATTAGATAGATCACATATATTACACAATGCTTTTCTAGAAATTTATAACAAAGTAAAAAACTTATGAATAACCAACAATAAATTCCTCCATTTTCATTTTAGTGTTATGACCGGAATTCCATTTTTAAAGATAGAAATGTCTATACTAGGTTCTTTAAGGAAATTTACCTAGTCTTTCTCCTTCATTTTTTTGTTCTTAAACCAACTCTTTCCATTTCTTGGAAATTTTGTAGCTTCTGCCACGATGGAATCTATCAATATAAACTCGATATTGCCAATTTTTGCCTTGAGCCCATCAAAAGCTCAAGTAAAATATTTGGTCACTTTGTCTCATGCCCATCAAACTTCTCAAAGAATCTGAGCCAATCTACTTGTTGCAATTGTTCTCTAACTCTTGGGTATGCATCAAGGAACTTTACTCCATTGGGTTCTGATCAGACGATTATACCCTTCATGGAGAGAATTCTCAATCCTGAACTATTTCCTTTTGTTAGAGGCAATCGACGGTTGACAAGAAGGAGGTGAGAAAACTAAATAGTGAGGGATATGGAATGAAGTGAAATGGAATGCAATGGAGTGGGATGATTATGGAGTGAGGTGCTCTCATGTTATTTGATTTATGGTAGGGAAAAAACTTTTCACATGATTTCCCATGATTTTATATCCACCTTCATAAGATTGATAGGATTTATATGATTTCGTATAGCTTTGATGTGACAACTTAAGTCATGATGATGAAATGAGTTTGTAATGACTATGGTAATGGAACATAATTTTTAGGCAGTTCATAAGGTATTTTAATAAATCAAGATTTTTAATGAAATCGTCCTATGAGTTAAAATCTAATGTTCTTGTATGAAATAATTTAACATCCTACATACCTTTGTTATGGATACCTTTAATGTTCCTTTGTTATGGATTCTCTCAATATGAGGTGTTGATGTGGTTCTGACTATAGAAATTAAACTCAGCTGTGAAATTAAAGGTTAGCTACAGAATGACATTAATTTTGTTGTTTCTTATTCCTTGAAATTTGTTGCTCGAACAGAGGAGCGTTCTCTATTGTTGTTGCTTCTTTGATGATTAGTGAAGAATGTTGTTATTTAGAAGTGTTTTTCATCACCTAAAAACTTATTAGAAAAAGAGGGATAAAAATAAATAAGGAAATGACAAGGGAATTATGTAAATATAAACCTCCAAGAACTCTTGGTTTTCACTTAAGATTTTATGCATAAGCATGCCAACATGGTTGGTTTTCATGCTTATATATTCTTATTCTTATTATTTTTATATGATAAGAAAATTACAATGAAGTTCGAGAATGGGGAGAAAAATCTCCTTTCTTGACCAACTTGAATTCAAATTTCTCTTGCAAATATTTGACAAACTTTTCATTTGTTAATGGTTTACGATACAATCTTAATCTATGACCATTAACAAGGAAAGTAACATGTTCATCATCAATAGTTTTGATTTTCACTGCTCCATTATAAAAAATAGTATAAATATGATAAGGACCAAGCTGATGGGCTTGAAATTTCCCTTGAAAGTCTTTGAATTTGGAATAAAAAAGAAGATCCCAACCACCTTTCTTGAACTTTTTAGTTTTCATAAGTTTTTCATGCCATTTTGACCTTTGCTACTGAAGTATGTTGGTTATTGGATAACATCTTGTCATATCTCATATAGCTCATTCAATTGTGTTAGTCTTTGTTTATGAGCTTCTGATAGATCAAGGCCCAATTTAGCAGCATTTCTAAAGGTATCCACTTGGAACTCAATTAGAAGGAAAACATGCTTCCCATAGACAAACTCATAAGGAGTATGTCCATTTTTATTCCTCCATGTGGTTGGATATGCCGATAGAGCTTCTGGAATATTTTCTACCGAATATTTCCTATGCAAATTGATCCAGTTGGTTCCAGAAATGCTCAAAATTCAAAAGTGGCTCAAAATAGCTCAAAAATCAAAGTCATCAAATTGAAGGGAAACCAGGACTAGATCATAGTTTTTGTCGTCTTGATTCGAATGGTGTGAACACCACTCAAATCCAAGTTCATATGCTCAAGATATTCGCAGTCAAAGTTCTCGTCAAACTAGGCCAGGTGGAAGCCACTAATGAGGCAACAATTTGGAAAAGTACTGGTGGACAAAATTTGGCCACCAGAAAGGGAAAATTTGTCGCCTCTTTAATTTTGTTGGTAAGCCCCAAAAATCGGTCGAATTTTTTTGGCTAGTTTGTTTTTATAATATCTATATATATATATATATATATATATATATATATATATATATATATATATATATATATATATATATATATATATAATATATATATATGTATGTATGTATGTATATATGTGTGGTTGACTAGTGGCCAAACCTGGCCAACTGAGCCCCATGGTGTATTAAATATAGCATAAAAAAATCAAAAACACAAGTGGGTTGACGAGCCACCACATCCACCAAACATATGCCACATATGCCACTGCATATAATACATATGATGGGGCCGATGAGATTCGAACCCACCTGGCTTGTGGAATAGCCCACTTACGAGCAATGCCACTTGACCACCCTTCAACATTAATACAAACTGCCACATAACATAAGCCAAATTAAAAATACTTCCAACCATTGACTTGCCTCCAAAAATTAACCACCAACAAACTATAGCTACGCACCAAGTAATAATGTAAGTGGGGGAGGCCTGCGAGCTTAACCCTGAGACCTCCGTCCAATGAATTTGGCCCACAATTGTTGCACTAGCTCATGTAGCCTTGTGGATGTTGTCCTTAAAAACTATATTAAACCAAAAAAATCCATTCATCAGGGGCAGAGGAAGTGGAGGCTGAGCGGAACTAGGTGCAGAGCAGTACCCGACCTAGGCAAAGTATGTTTTTCGAGATAGATGTATTCCTAGGGAGTATTCCCTGAAATATTCCACAGAATATTCCATGCAAAATCTTGGAGGAATCTAAAGGATTCCTTGGAGGGTAATTTTTCATAGTAACATAATCATGTCAACTTTATACCCAAACAAACCAGAAATTCCTAGGGAATGTGATGGTGTGGTCTATTTCCCCATATGAGCAACAAAATTTCAGGGAGTCAACAGTGAGTAATCTTTGTAGAATCTTACAAAATATAAAATATTCTACTATAGGCTGATCTTTGAAAGAGGCAGAATGATGCCAACTTTATAGTCACCTTTCTTAGAATTTTGCAAGGAGCGAAGTGGTGTTCTGTTGGGAACAGGTCCCATGGGGGTAAATTTGGGGTTAAAAACACAAGTTTTTGGGCAAAAGGCCCAAAGTTTGTATAAATAAACATAAAGTCTCTACATATTGTGGTCACGGAGGATGAAGATATCAAGAGTCAAAAAGGGTTTTTCCGCCCTTACTCTATATAGGTTGTGTTGGTTTTAGAGGTCCACCCTTGGTCTGCGGACCATGGGATTGTATAGAGGGGAGGTATTAGAGGAGTCTAAGGGGAAGAAGTCATTTAAGTAGAAGTGCTTGATGATTCTATAAAGAGCTAAGTGTGAGAGTCTCAGCATAAGAAGTGGCTCTGCAGCTAAGTGCATAGAGGCTTAGGGTAGAAGTCTGCAGCTGAGTGTGCAAACCCCTACAGCTATGTGCACAAGGAAAATAGAGTATGTATTGGAGATCTGAGTCATCAATAAAGAGGAGTATTCTGAAATTACTTTGTATTTTACCTCTGGTTATTTCATGCAATTATATTATGTTAAGTTCTAGGTTTACATTATAATGCTAATTTGATGCGTGAATATATCTATTTCTATCTGTTATTTGAACGTGAGTAAGAATATATGTTTACACGAAGGCAATTCTAATTGTATGGTAAAGTTTGTGAACACTTAAGATAATTCAGGAACTTATACAGTAATATATTTACAAAGGCACGTAAGTGCTTGAATCATCATTTAGGGTTGTGCGAAGGATGATTGTATACCTTTGCGGAGGTTCTAAGAGACGAAAGAGAAAGTACATCGATAAGCCCTAGAGGCTTATTTATATGCACAAAGGAAGGGTTTAAGGTATAAAGTTGACATCACGACCATCTCAGGGTGGGGAAACTTGGTTCCCGCATCCCCCCATACTGCTTCGAGTGAGAATTTGGTTCGTGCTCCATGGACTGATGCCAAAAAGACTAGTAGTGTAGGGATTTGCTTGGCTGACTAACGTTGAACCTAGGTTAGGGCCCATCAAGCCAAAAAATGGTTCCACTATTAGGATCAAAATCTGCATAACAAGATGTGTGATGTCACATCATTAGAATCCAACTAGGAAGGAGATTGAAGACTAGTTGGATAGGAAGATCCACAAATTCACAGCACAAGAAAACAAGAATCCACGATTGAGAAAGGAACAGTGGTTAGACAGATATCTGTACATAGAGATTCATGAAATCTTCTTTTATTCCTTCCTAGTTGAATTATATGAGTGGATCACGAAGTTGGCAGATGTCCAAGAAAGGTGGAGGCTTGACAATGCGATTATCTAGACCCCGGAGTTAGTACAGAGATTGGAAGCCTCTAAAGATAAGATTGCGCATGATGTCGATCATTGGCTCAATCGTATCATAGGAGGGTTTGTGACAGAATTCGCGGTTGATACTTCGGTCACTTACAACGAAGTAGAGTGTCGCTTCTTCTAAGGACCGTGAGGTAAGTATTTGAAATCACTAAATACTTAGATTAAATTGCTCTTGTGTGAAAAGCAGGTCATGCAATTACCTTGATATTTGGAGCTACGTGAAGTGGAAGGTATTTCAGGGATAGAGGAAGAAAAGGTCCTGAGTATAGCCCGTTGATTGAGCCTCCTTTGAGTGACGATGAAGGAGTAGCGTAGGCTTCTCCACTGAGCGTTATTTAGTTGATTTAACAAGGGTTCTCGCAAATACCTACACTACCTCCATCCTTATCCCATCCATCCACTCCGCCTCCATCCTCACCTCCACCACTCACACCATCGTCCACACCAATGCCACCTCCACCGCTGTTAAATATGGCGAACTTCATAAAGCTACATGTATTCAAGGGTGTAGGAAGTGAAGATCCGGACCAGATTTGGTTCATCGCGAAGGCTATATGGGAAGCTCAAGGTGTCATGGACGATCAAATGAAGAAATAAATGAAGGTTACTGCTTTGCAAGACCGCGCACTAACATGGTACATTAATGTTATGAAAATAGCTAAAAAAAATATAGAAAATAGATATCAACGCCTTCAAAATAAACCTCTTCAAGGGGGAAACCTCCTTTACATTACACAAATGAAAAATTATTGGATGATACAAATGACAAGACCTCCTTTCTATTTATAGGAGTCTAAGGGGTCATAGTATAATCATAGCCGACAAAACAATAATACTGTAAGGGCACAACAATAACAATAGTGGGTTGCACTAATAACAATAAGGGTTTACACTAGTAGTATAGCGACTTAACATGTCCCTCTCCTTCAAAAAGTGTTGTCCTCAACACTTGAGTAGTTCTGGATGCTTTTGTATAAAATTATCATCCTCCCATGTGTAATCTTCAGTGGGTAAGTTCTTCCACTTGATGAGATACTCTAAATTTGATCAATTTCATATATGTCAATTTCGTGTTTTTGTGACTGCTTCAGGTTTCAATATGATATTTCCTTCCTTGTCAAGTTCTAGAAATATTATTTGAACTGGGGTCTTCTACAAATTTTGAGTGAGTGGCCACACTTCTTCCTCATTCTTCCATTCATCCCTTGCTTCGTTTATCCAATCTGGTTGGATAATAGAAATAGCACAAAACAAAGCTTCCACATCCTCATCCTTTTTTGAGAGTGCATTTGCAACAACATTTTGTTTCCCTTTTCTGTAGATGATTTCAAATTCATGACCCAACATATTTGTGACACATTTTTTTTGTTCTTCTGAAGAAAATATTTGTTCTAAAAATTATTTAAGACTAAAATGATCTGTTTTTACATTGAAGTGTCTTCCCATTAGGTAAGGTTGTCATTTCTTAAGTGCATGTAGTATTGCCAACATTTCCTTCTCATAAATAGATTGCTTGAGGGAAAGTTGATTGTATATATGTAGGCGTAAAAATACCCAATCGCCAACATCAAAACTTCTTTCACTGCAATGTCGATCTGCCTGTTGTTTCATTTGATTCTGCACCAAAGTGGCGTTATCCTTAAAATTTGGAGAACTTGTTGTTGATGCTAGATGTGATCATTCACTGCTTGAACCTTGGAATTGTCTCTTAAATATGAAGTGATGAATGGTGTATGATATCCATAAAGTGCCGTAAATGGGGTATTTTTTTCTGCAGTATGGAAGGAAGTGTTATACCACCATTTAGATAGAGGTAGCCATTTGACCCATTGTGTCTATTTATCAGATACAAAGAAACGAAGATATCCTTCGAAACATTTGTTTACTATCTCAGTTTTCCTACCAGATTGAGGATGATAAGATGAGCTATGATCTAACTGAGTATTGAGACAAGAAAATAATTTTGTCCAAAAATTTATGGTAAAAATGGGATCTCTGTTGCTTACAATAATCTCTGGGTTTCCATGTAGCTTTTGAATTTTTTCCATAATTGCAATAGAAATTGTACTGTCTTTAAATGGATGTGATAATGCACAAAAGTGTGCATACTTGGTAAGTTTGTCCACTACCACCATGATGACACTCTTTCCTCCAAACTTGGGTAAAGTTGTGATGAAATCCATTGAAACCTCCTCCCAACATTGGCTTGGAATGGATAAAGGTTGTAATAGACCCGGGTTCTTAATTGTTTCAACTTTATTTTTTTAGAAAACCAAACATTCTGCCACAAAATTTTGAATATCCAATTTAAGGCCATCCCAAGAAAATTCCTTATTAACCCTGTGGTAAGTTTTTAAAAATCCTGAGTGCCCTCCTAAGGGAGAAGTGTACAATTCCATAAGAATATTTTGTTTGAGTTGGGATATTTTGTTTGAGTTGGGAATTCTTACATAGGTATAAGCAATCTTGTACCATAACAAATCATTTTTCCAGCTAAATGTATCTGATGTACTGGGAACTTATTGTAACCATACATTTAATTTCACTCTTTTGGGCATAGGGATATCTGTACAGCCTGATGTTTGGAGGAACACTTCCTAGAATCAAATGAATAACATGATCATGATCACAAATAGGAGGGAGGCCTTTGGGAGTCTCAAATACCTTGGAATGATTGTCCAAGACTTTTTGGAGATTTGGAGAAATAGATGATTTCGATGTGGGATACCCTTGCGAACAAATTTGTGCAATTACACCTCCTTCTTCCTTCTTTAGAAGATTTGTCATACCGTTAGAACTGATTATCTTTCCCGGTTTCCTTGCAATACTCCTTAATTCAACTTCCTTTCCTTCTGCACAAAATTTCTTGAAAATTTCTTAAAAATTAAGAGCTATTGTACCCAAGGATTGTATCCATTGGACTCCCAATACAACATCAACACCACTCATTGGAATGGAAAGCATTGGGCTATTCAATACATATTCTCCCATGGATATCTTCATATTATGGCAATTTCCAGAGCAATTTATGGTTCCTCCACTTGCAACCATCATTCGACACTCCGGTGCTAGATATAGGAACAAATTAAATTCCTTGGCTATCTTATAATGAATAAAATTATGGGTACTTCCCGAATCAATCAACACTATTACATTTTTCTTCTTGATAGTTTTGAGGAGTGGTAATTCTAGTCAATGCATTACAAGATATGGTAAGTTTCATTTCTTCTTTCTCTATGGTTAGTTCTTGGTGTATATCCTCTTCTTTTGACATTTATTGTTCCTCTTCTTCGTCCTCTTCACAATCTATGTAGAATAATTTCTTCTCAACACACTTATGATCTTTAGTGTATTTGCTATCACAACTGTAACAAAGCCCTTTTGCTCTTTTTTCTTCCAATTATTGTGGTTACAACCTTGTAGGTTGTGGAAGGCTAGGGAAAACAACACTTCCATATTTATAGTTGTGAGTGGTAGGCTTCCTAGTTTCCATAATTTTTCTTTCCATTTTTCTTGCCAACCTGAATGCCTTCTCCAACGAATTAGGTTCCCAAAGGCGAACCTCATGTTGAATGTTATCCTTTAAGGTCCCTATGGAGACATCAATCCTCTACTTCTTTGGAATATCATTTTCCCTTATATTCAATTTGTGAAAGCCCTCAATGTGCTCGTCCATTGAACACTTTTGTTTGAGATTTATCAATTGGCTAAAGGAGGTGTTGCTCTTTGTATCCTCATAATGTGCTATCATTTCCTCCATGAAAATTGACCACATAAGAAGTGGTTTATGAGAACAAAGCCCTTCATACCATAAAAATTGATCCGGTTCTAAATATGAAGATCCAATACATACCTTTTGTAATAGTTGCACCTCATGTAGGTCAAAATATTTAGTATCCAATTTAATGAATTCTTGCCATCAAACTTCCTCATATCGTCTTTTCTTGATTTTAGGAGCTCAATCTTGCAATGACTATAACTCTATAAAATCAAATCTTCCAGCTATGATATTACAACTTGCAGTAGCCCTTGGTGTCCTCTTTCCAATGCCACCATTCTAATTGAAATTGGATTCTCCAAGGAAGAGTTATGCTAAATATTCCACGGTGACCTGATTAGAGACTAGTTCAGTAGAGCGAACTTGTATGAAGTGCCACATGTCACTGTTTCAACCTTAGTATATGAAACTGATATAAAAAATGCTAAATCCCATTCTATTTCGGAAACTTCTGACTAAATTTCAATCTGATGCACAGAAAAAAAGTTATGACAATTTTCCCCAGGTCACATGTTTGAGATATAATTCGGGATACTGCAAAAACCCTAACTTCATTGGATCATATCTCTAAAAAAGTAGCGAGAAAAAATATAAAATTTGGAGACAAGGTTCAGAGCGATTTTGGCTCAAATGATTTTTTTTTTGTAGCATCTGAAACATCATAGAAAAAAGGTTATAGCTAAAAGTCGATGATGACCTATTTGGAGCAGCGAAACCCTAGAATACAAAGCTCTGATACCAAACGCTATGAAACCAACTCACAAAAATATAGAAAAGAGAGATCAATGCCTTCAAAATAAGCCTCTATGAGGGGAAACCTCCTTTAAATTACATAAATGAACAATTCTTTGTTGATACAAATGACAAGACCTCCTTTCCATATATAGGAGTCTAAGGGGTCATAATATAATCAGAGATGACATAACAATAATAATGTAAGGGGAAAACAATAACAATAAGGGGTTGCACTAATAACAATAACGGGTTACAATAATAGTATAGGGACCTAGTAATTAAGTATATTATTGATAACCCAACATCTACATTGGCAGATATCCAGATTACACTGAATAGGGAATTCAGTAGACCTAAGTCTCAACTGCAATCAATTGTGGGATTCAAGGAGATCATGATGAAGCCTGGAGAGATGCCCTGGGATTTGGATCAAAGATTGAAGTGTATGATCCATGAAGCCAACATGAACCGAACTGATGGGCAGCACTATGAATGGTTTGTGGCCTCATTCCTACCCCACGTAAGGGTTGCGCTATCACAATAGAAGATCAGGACCCAGGTAGAAGCTCTGGAAATTGCGATGAGATTGCATGAGACACCAATGCAGGATGCTAATCTGGGAGTTCAGCAGATTCATGGATAGTTTCAGAACCTTTGCCTTGAAATGAAAATTCGGAAGAAAGATAGAACAGCTCGGCTAGAGGCATGCGAAGAAATCTGGTGCCTGAAATGCAAAGGTCAGGGGCATGACAAGGATCACTGTCCTATCTTTGCGAACTATGTTGCAACAGAGGGACCAATGCCTCTAAGGCCAGAGGCTACGATAGGGCCAAGTACAGGACCCACACTATGGTGTGCTATATTCCAGTAGCATGGGAACATGCGATTGACAATTGTCATTTGCTGCAGAAATTGGTACAAACACCACAACAACTCTTCAACAATTTACGTCAATCAGCAGGTCATGATGAGTGCAATTGTCGTAGTTATGAGTTAATGATGGACAAGACACCTGCATACATGGTGGAGGCAGAAAATTGGCCTTTGGACCAAGGCACTGGGGAAACACAAGGTGAGTATCGGGGGTGCGGCTGAGGCCGAGGTGGACAGAGGCCTAGTAGAGGTTGAGGGCAGCTGATTTATTACAATTGTGGAGGACCAAAACACTATGGGAGAGATAGTCTGAATCCGACGTGAGTGTCATGCCTCTACTGTACTCCGCTTGACCATGCAACTGAAGATTGCCCTATATTGTTGGTTAAGATTTGCAAAAAGGGGGCACATCCTTCACATTCAACACAGAACCTTCAGATGATGAGGGTTGAGCCTCGCGAGGAAGACCCTAAGATAAAAATTATGCTACCAACTGCAGTAACGTCTGGTGAGGATAAAGGGAAACAACCTAGAGAAGGTGAGTGGGTCTACAAAGAACCTAAAAAGGAGTCTGGGTTTGATCTAGAGCACGCAAAAGAAACCTTTATGGAAGAAAAGAAAAGCTTCACTGTGGCATCTACCTGAGGAAGTCAGGTGAAACCAGTTGAAGAAATGGACCCATCCATGATTACCACATTCTTAGAAACCTACATGAAACTACTCCATGATAGTAAGGCTGTGAAGGGACTATAGGAACTGATCAATCGGTGCACTGGCAAGGACAATGCTACTAGAAAACCACGCGTAGTCAGAAAGCTTGGTAAGCATAAGGCAAGCATTGGACGTGAGATGAGACTCACTCTACAGATAGGGGAATATGAAATGGACCATGTTATCTTGGATCTGGGGTCCGATGCAAATGTTTTGCCAAAACAAATATGGGAAAGAATGGGGAGTCCTGTGCTTTAGTGGTCTCCAATCCAGTTAAGGATAGCAAATCAACATAAAATTATACCAATGGGAGGTTGCAGAGGGTAATAGTTGACATCAAAGGTGCAACCACACTGGAGAATTTTGAGGTAATAGAGATTGTGGATGATAGAAATCCCTACCCTGCGATCCTTGGGATCTATTGGGCCATTGACATGAATGGGGTAATCAACCTGAAGAAGCGAAAGATTATATTTAAAATGAAATCACTCTATGTAGTGGTGCTAGATCCTATGAAAGGACCATGTTATACATAACCAGTTCGTGATTATGAAAGTGATGACAATTTGGACCATATTTACAAGATAATGGCGCAAGACCAAGATTGGGTAAACACGATAATAGGCAGACGTATTGCATGGGACCATGAGAGCTCTTGCAAATCAGATTCAGATGAAGAACTAGAGCACTAGCCAAACCTACTGCATGAAGTATCTATGCTACGTTGTAATATGATGACCAAGTCATTGCGTTGCATGTCATCAAAAGTAAGGAATTTGCCTTCTTATGATGGGTTGACTAATGTGGATATATTTTTGGATGCATTTGAAAGAGAAGTCCCAGAGAAGCATCGTTTCTAGGCCTTGGATTGAGTGTTGTGCATTACGCCTGCAAGATGGTGGGGTATGCACAAGGATAATTTTGGTGATTGGTGTGAATATAAGAGGATGATGAGAAAACATTTTGGACAACCAAAAGTATAGATGATAGATAAGTATGATGGAAGGGATGATCCGTGAGATCACCTGGCCAAATGGGCTAAGGCTTATGGAGCGGAGCTTCAGCCTGAATGGATGCATATATTTTGTCATACCAATGAATGGGGACTTGGAAATAGAGCTCCTCCATGGCACTAAAGAATACAACATCTTGCGGTAGGGGTTTATAATGACGTTCAACTTTAAGGATGGGTTTGACTATATTGTCGCGGCACTACAAGAGGTTAAAGGAGCGATCATTAGGATACTGTGGGATCCTTTGGACCTCATTCAACCTGATTGGACTACCCAGTTGAGCCACGGACTGGAATGTTATAATGTGACCACTGAAGAAGAAGGCGAGGATCCAAGAAAGATTAATATTCCAGAAAATGAGGGTCGCCATGAGGTTGAAGGATCGCAGATAGATAACCTAGACATAATTGCGCTGCTAAAAACTAGACATGTCAACATTGGCATAGAGGTGGAGCCAAAATTTGTGAAGATTGGGGACTATTGGGATGATGCGTCAGTAGATAAGGTCTCCAAGCTCCTCTGCGACTATTAGGATTTGTTCCCCATGAACTTTTCTAATCTGAAGGGAATAATAGGAGACCTGGTTGTCATGAAGATCACCCTGAAACTGGACGCAAAACCTGTGAAATAAATACCTTACCGCCATAATCCGAAGTATAAGGAAAGGGTATGCATTGAGTTAGATAAGATTATCACGAAAGGTATTATTGAATTGGTGGAAAAATCTGATTGGGTAAGCCCAATAGTGATTCAAGAAAAGAAGCTGAAGGAAGAAATAAGGATATGCATAGATCTCAAGAAGTTAAATGATGCTTTCGTACATGATCCCTTCCTGACCCCGTTAACTGACAAGGTCCTGGATAATGTAGGCATGCAAAGAAGCATACTCTTTCACTTATGGGTTCTCTGGGTACCATCAGATCAAAATCGCGTCTGAGGATAGAACCAAGATGACCTTCATGATTGAATGAGGATATTTTCAGTACACTGTGATTCCTTTTGAGCTGAAGAATTTGCCAATGATCTTTTTGCACGTAGTCGTTGCGGCATTCAAAGACTTCGTTCATAAATTTTTGGAGGTATACTTTGACGATTGGACAATGTTTGGATTGGTCAAGTGCCATGTGGAAAGTTTGCGCTTGATTCTAGATACATGTAAGAGATACCATATCACGCTCAATCTGAAGAAGGTTCTATTTTGTGTCCCTTTTGGGATCTTGCTAGGTCATGTGGTATGCAGAAAAGGATTGATGGTAGACCCCGCGAAGATCACAGTGATAATCAACTTGGAGATGCTGAGGGGTGTGAAATAGCTACTGTTGGGTTGTGTTATATTCTTTCCACATAGTTAATAGGGGGTTTGAGGGGTACCCGTAACCCCACTTTATGGGGTCCGGGGCAGCGCCCCAGAAAATTTTGGTTTTGGACCCTATGTTAGGTTGGGCGGACCCACCTATGGTTTTGTGCATGATTTTCGCACATGTTTCTTGGACGCGATGGTTTTCGGTCCATGGTTTTGGACGCGATGGTTTTCAGTCCATGATATTGGATGCTTTAGCATGTATAAATATGTATTGTAACATTGAAAGGAACATAATGAAAAATCAAGCTGGTAGTCCCGGTTTTGGGATCCAGTGAGAAATCTCTGTGTATATGTGTTATGCTCTCGCATTTTTATTTTTTCCTGTGATTTAGAATTCGTATGCAGGTAATTTCTGTACGGGGTTAAAAACTACATTTGGTATCAAAGTTGTTTTGGCTTCAATGGGACGCCTTTGTTGCTGAGGGGTTTTGCTCGAGCCTATGATAGACCCTGTTCAGTGGGAGATTTGCATGATCGATTCTGGTGGTGAAAGAAGATGGCGAGAACTAGAAAGATAGAGATTGAGAAGTTCAATGGTCAGAGTTTTGAGTTGTGGAAACTCAAGATGGAGGATCTATTGGTGGATAAAGATTAGTGGATCGTGGTAGATCCGGGTACTAAACCAATGGGAGTGATCGATGAAGAATGGAAGAAGCTGGATCGGAAGGCAAAGAGCACAATATGATTGTGTGTCTCAGATTCAGTATTGCTGAATGTATCAGGGGAAGCTATAGCGAAGGCTCTGTGGGACAAGTTAAGGACTTTGTACCAATCTAAGTCTCTGGTGAATAAACTATTCCTGGGGAAAAAGCTGTATAACCTAAGGATGAAAGATCAAGACTCGGTGACAGAGTATCTGAATGCATTTAATACTATGGTAAGTTAGTTATTATCTGTTGATATTAAAATTTCAGATAAAGATAAGTGCATCGGTTTGTTGTGTTCTCTACTAGATTGGTGGGATAGTCTGGTTATTGCAATAGGTAGCAATGCAACTGCTTTGCAGTTTGATGAAATAGTCTCAGCCTTGCTAACGGAGGAGATGAGACAGAAAAATATGGAAAACCAGAATGGTGATGCCTTGTCTGTACGAGGACGGTCCCAGAACAGAAGCAAAAATAATTCATCGAGTGGGAGATCTAAATCTAGAGGGAGATCTAAATCTCCTGCAAAACCTACAAAGGTGGTGTGTTGGAAATGCGGAAAGGAAGGGCACTTCAGAAGGGACTGTAAATCTAAAGCTCCTAATAAAGGAAAGGGATCTGATGATGCTCCTTTTGCAGAGGCGAAAACCACCTCAGATGAAGGTGGGGATGTGTACTTGGCTTCTTCGAGTACACATGTAGATCATGAGGCATGGTTGATTGGCTCAGGTGCATCCTTTCACTTCACTCCCCATAGAGAGTGGTTTTGTGAGTATGAGAAATACGATGGTGGTGATTTCTTCTTAGGGGATGATAGGAAGGCTAGAATCATTGGTCACGGAAAAGTAAAGTTGAAGTTGCAAGGTGGAAGGGTTAGAACCCTTCCGGGTGTTCTTCATATTCCTGCGTTGGCCAGAAATCTGATTTTTGTAAGCAAGTTGGATGAAGCAGGTGTAAAGACAGTGTTCGAGAAGGATACCTGCAAGACGGTTCGAGGAGCACTGGTATTGATGCGGGGAGTTCGGATTGGAACTCTGTACAGGGTGCAAGGTAGCACTGTTGTTGATGGGTGCAATAGTTCTATGGTTCCTGAAAATGGAGTAGAAAATCTAGTGGTCTCTGGAGAGAATACCATATTGTGGCATCAAAGGCTTGGACATATTGGAGAGAAGGGCCTTCGAATACTTCATGGTAAAGGTATGAGTAATAGCTCTCTAGATTTTGATTTCTGTGAAAATTGTGTATATGGGAAGTAGAATCGGGTGAGTTTCCCCTTTGGTGGTAAGAGGATCAAACAAATATTAGAGCTTGTGCACAGTGATGTGTTTGGACCTATGAAAGTTCCATCACTGGGTAAGTCTGTGTACTATGCATCATTTACAGATGACTTCTCAAGGAATACATGGATATATTTCCTTAAGAATAAATCTAAAGTCTTTGACAGGTTTAAAGAATTTAAGGCTCTAGTGGAAAATCAGGCAGAGAAGAAGATAAAGGTGCTGAGGACAGATAATGGTGTAGAATTTTGCAACAAGGAATTTGAAGAATTCTGCAAGAAGTGTGGTATAGCACGATAGAAGACTACTCCATATACACCTTAGCAAAATGGAGTCACAGAAAGAATGAACAAGACGTTGATGGAAAGGGCAAGAAGCATGCTCAGTGGTGTCGGGTTAGGACAAGAATTATGGGTAGAGGCAGTGGATACTGCATGTTACTTGGTCAACAGGTCACCTTCATCCACGTTGGAGGATAAGACTCCACAAGAAGTATGGACTTGTAAGAAACCCTCTCTTTCACATCTGAGGGTATTTGGATGTGATGCATATGTACATGTTCCAAAGGAGAAACGAACCAAGTTGGATAGTAAATCTGAAAAGTGCATCTTTATTGGGTATAAGGATGGTTTAAAGGGTTATAAGCTTTGGAACCCAGTAACAAGGAAGGTTGTGTACAATCGAGATGTGGTGTTCAGAGAGATGAAAGATGTTATAAACATGAAGTCCAACCAAAGGAACCTGTGAAGATAGAGTTTGAACTAAAGGAGGGAGAATCAGACTCTGTAGTAGAGGAGGAATTAGAAGATGAAGAGCCACAAACTCCAGTTGTGAGAAGATCAGTACGAGAAAGAAGGCAACCAGAAAGGTATAGTCCAT